>JAVLUE010000313.1:0-66759 GCA_034190945.1 Octodonta nipae | reverse complement strand
TGAGGATAATTTTGAAAATTTTTGAAAGTTTTCATTGGTAACCATCAGTGGATAACCGTACAAGTATCGAATATAATCATACCATGTTTGATAATCGAAATCACCAAAACAAAGTATTTTGGTTTGTTGAATTTGGTTTTCATTACACACGGGCGATAAGATTCTTTCAAAGTAATTGGATGAAAGTTTCAAAACATTGCAATGGCAATAAATCGGATCGGCTGTCGTTGATTTCACATAAATTTTTAGATCACTAGATGCTCGATGATTGAAATGGAATTGAATTCGACGCAGTAAATGCCTTTCACGTCGAGTCTCTACATTTGTAACGATATTAGAAGAAATTTTTTTTTCAAGTTTTCGATATTCGAAACTATGATTCATTTCATTGCTTTTTGAAATTATTATTTTATTTTTTAAAAACCAATCCGCATGAAAAGCAAATAAAAAAAGGAATGTTCCATTTGAAACAGTGATCTGAAGGGGGAACTTTTCCCTAGAAATAGTTTCCAATGTTTTTTTAATGGAAAAAATATCCAAAACAGAAAAAATAACATTTGATGTCATATTGAATCAATATTGAGAATGTTGGTCAACAAATCTTTCTCGATCAAATCGAGCAACTGTTTTTGAACGTTTAGTTGTTCTTTAGTTTGCAAATACAAATCAATAGATTTCGATAAAGTTTTCTGGATTTTTGGCATTGTTATTTTATCATTGTTATTGTCATCAAAAATAATAGCCGATTCAAATATCAATTGATTTTTTTTGAGTTCATTATCGATGATATTTGATGATGGTTGAAAAGCAAGACGACGTTCCAAACGTTCAATAAACATTGAACGGCGTTGTTCAATAGCTGAACGCAAGCTTCGAGCTTCGTCAAGATGGTTTTCGATTCGCAAAACTGCAGGATCGTAATCATTATGATTACTGTTTGTTCCAATCTTTTTCAACATCTCTTGTTTAGTATTGAACTGTTGTTCTTGTAGAAAAGTAATCAAATTCTGTAAACGCGACATATCGGCACACAGCAAATCTAGCTTGTTTAAATTATGGTCTCCAAACGTCGATTCTGCTAGTTTATCACGCAAATTTTGACCGAATTTCTCATTATCCTCAATTTGACTCTCGATTTTGATCCTTTCCATTTGAATTAACTTTTGTTTCGATAATAAACGATGCTGATGTTTACGAATTTTATCAATGCAAAGCAATTCATTTTCAATTTCTTTTTTTTCTGGCTCATCATCATCATCATCATCACAATTGGATTGTTCTAGATCATCTTCATCATCATCATTATAAAGATTATCATTTAAATTGTGGCCAAAAAAAAGTGAAAGAAAACTCAGCAACTGACCAAAATCAACCCCAGACCAGTAATTAATAAAATCACGATAACGTTGATTCAAAGTGCCTGACAATTTACAAAATTCACTTGCACTGTTGGTGATTTGGTCGAAAAACTTCAAACTCGGATCAGAAGACGGTAATGGTGGTGAGTTTAGTGGAGGCGGTGGTAAATCATCGTTCAAAATCAATGTTGGCATCGTTGAATCTACCAAAAATGATGGTGGTGGTGGCAAAATTGGCTCATCATCATTGAGCTCATCACACTTTTCTAACCGTATTTCTGATGAATTTTTTGATTCGTACAAAGAATTTGAATAAATATTCTAGAAAAGAAAAAAAGTTAAAGAAAAAGAAAAGATTAGAAAGGATGTATTACTTGGGCACATTCTTGGCCTGAAGGTGACAAAAAGGTTGAAGAATCGGATGGAAAAAGATTTATTGATTTGGTGGTTGTTAAATTTTGATTGATTCCCTTCTTTAGAGCATCTTTTCTTTTCTTTTCTTTTTGTCTTAAATAAAATTCATAAACTGCCCGTTTCTGAATAGCCTTTATATCTTGACATTGAAATTTGTATTGATTTTTGGGAGGCAAAGGTGGCGGAGGAGGTGAGGGCATTATTAGACCAGAGGAAAGCGACGATTCAGATGATTTCGGTGAAATAGCTTGTGTTTGCTGTCGTTGCACTTGTGTCACCGGATGACTTCGAACAATCATTTTTGATAGAGGTGAAACGATTTGGGTGGAGGATTCATCTCCACCAATTGTTGTACCATTACACAATGCAATAGAATGCCGTACACCGTTGGTGAGTTGCATCAAAGATTGGCTAACCTGAACGATTCCTAAAGCCGTTGATGGTGGTGGTGGTGATGGAAACGGAGGCGATGGTAGTGCCGCTCTGAACTCACTTGAATCGTAAAAATTTTCATGACAATCAGAATATCTTGAATGAGAAGAAATTGAGTTTTTTGAGGTTGACACCATCCTCAAGTGACAAGTATCATCTCTTTTTGGCTTGTTTCCCGACAAACTTGAATTGCGAACCGGAGGCGTGGGCGGAGGTGAATCACCAGTAACATTATCACCTATTTTCAAGCCTATCTTCTTTTTATCACTTGAAACATCATTCTTGATGCTATGGTTCAAAAGCAAAAAAGAGAGAAAGATGATAAAATTTAAACTTTCATGCACTAACCTTTCTTGACTTAGATTTGAGTTTATCGAATAAGAACGCTGGTGGTGGTGGTGTTGGTGATGAGATCCAGCCAATGATGATGATGATGATGATGAGGAAGATGAATTTAAATTTGAGAGAGCATTCAAATTGGTAGGCGTATTGCAGCTCGGTGATTGATTAAGCAACCAGTTTTTGGTGGTTGTCGGTAGACTAACCAATGTCGAGGATGACTCGTATCCAGAATCTTTAGTTAGCTTCCGCTGATCAGAAAAACGATTCTCGTGATAATTTCGAGATGATGAAAGTTTATTTTGCTTTTGATTGGTAGTCAACAAAGTTCCGTAGCAATGATTTTTTGAATAAGAAGACGAATTCAAACAAGAAGAGGAAGCTGAGGAGGAGAGTTCTGAATCATTGAAATCCAATGATGTTTCGTTGCAGGCTGGCTTTATTAAGACATGGTTGACTTTACCAACAACAGCGTTATCGTCTGTTTGATGTTGGCGCATCAACAAATCGTCCGAAGAACGAGTGTGATAGCCGATAGATTTGTTAATCAATGAACTATATGAGTTTTTCGATTGTTTGTTGGCGGTGATGTTTTGATTCGAACTATAATCAGCATGATGACGATGCTCTACGGCAAAAGATGCTTGGCGAACATAGAAATTCGAATGTTGGAGTTGGTTGTTCAATTGTTGTTTAGGTTGATTGATAAGCGTACTTTTTGGTTCTTCTGCCAAAACAAATTTTTTGTTGGTGGTCAACAACGAAACGGTATTGGACGGTGAAGCGCTCGTTTTCCAATAAGGATGGTGATGGTGATCATTTAAATTATAATTTAAGCTTGATTGAAACTTTTCCATTTCTTGTCCAAAGTGATGCTTTTGGTGAATGATTTTCGAGTGATTTGGCTCTGTTTCACATCGCTCATCAATAGTTTCATAAAGCGAAACACAAGATGTTGATGACGTTTGAATGGTGGATGAAGAAGAAATCGAATTTTGCTGATGCTGATTATGAAAATAGCTACGACGATTTTGAACGCTTGAATTGATTCGATTTGAATTAATGCTGGAAGAGGATGAATCATTTGTCCAATGCTGTCGCAATTTGACTGTATTACCTGATTTCAAACAATCAATCAAAAAACTTTGATAGTTAAAAAAAGTTTCAAGCAAAAGAAATATTCAATTTAGTGTTAAATACTTGACATCTAATCGGAGATCAACAACAGCCATAAAAAGTACGTGATTGTATGTTTTTTTTTTTGTAGAAAACTTAAGCTTTGTTGATTGTCATTAAATCAGGTAAGTTTTCAATGTTTGAATTATGGATAAAAGTAAAGAGACAATCACCATAAAAATAATGATTGTTCATCTTAAATGTTGAAACAAAAGACTTACTTAAATGCATTGAAGTAAAACCATAGATGGCATCCTCTTCATCCACTTGGATCATGTTGTTATTGTCTTTGCCATCTTCAGGATTATCGGCCGCGTTGCCACCAGAGTAATCTTGTGGTATCATAGAACATGAGGATAATTTATCATTATGATGACCATTTTTCTTTGGCAACATCTCTTTGGCTAACAACGTGACCATTATCATTATCATAAAAATCTTCATGATCATCAAACGAGGGCGTTGATGATGAATCTCGTTGTTGTTGCTTTTTGAAACCATCGCTTTTTTTGGCAGAAAATTTTCTTGATATTTTGGTTGATGTTGTTTTCATTAAAGAAGAAACAACATTTTTCGACACCGATGATGGTTGTTGACGGTGGTCGTCCTCCTTTACAAGATTATTATCCGATGCTTTTTGTACATTCGAGCTGGCCTCCACCAAACAGGAAGTTTTGTTCATTTGAAACAAAGATGTGAAATTTGATGAGCCAGTGTTTGAAGAACTTCTGTTGTTCTTGCTGTTCTTTCTATGTTGATTCGATTTTATTAAAGACCTACGAAAATTTGGTGACACGCTCGAATAGAGTCGATATCGAAGAACTATTCGATGAAGTAGTATTAGTTGGGCTCATTTGGCTCGAATCAGTTAGGTTGAGTTGAGTTGAATTGTGGTTTGATGGTGGTGAAAGTGAGCCACTACAAGCTCCATCGCCTATACTGTTTCTTGAAACAAGTTTTGGATGAATCATGACACTATGATGACACTGATGAAACGGATTGATTGATGGTGATGTCGAAGAGAAGGTCGTTGATGCCATCATCATCATCCATTAAAATCCTCTGATCCTAGCAAATCCTTGGATCCATTTCTGTGGTGATTTTGGTTATCAAATATTATCTTTAAAAAAACAAATAAAAAAGGATTTGCTAATAAAACCGATCTCTTTCGAACGAAATTTCTATCTTGAAAAAAAAACGAAAAATTGGAAATATTCAATAGAGAAGTTTATTCCTTAATCCATACAATCAATCAACAAAAATAACTCTCTCACTCTCTCTCTCTCTTTCTTATTAACATTTCGTGATTGTTCAAAAATTTATGCATAAAATTCATTCACTGTACATTTTGACTTGATGCCCCAAAGTGAGTGACCACCACCTTATAAAGCAAATGACAAAAATAGAAATTTCCATTTCACCAAACCACTGTTTGGCTAATTGGTGTTTTGTGGTTGTTGGTTGAAAATTATACTAACCATCATCATTTGAATCCTCTGGTTTTTCGAGAACAACCATCCATTGATTCGTTTTTGTGAAAGAAAACAATCAACCACTCAGTGTTTGCTGAACGTACGGTTTTTTTTCAACCGAAAATAGATCAAAATGAATGAGTTGTCTTTGATCAATACAATTCGATTGATGATTTGATCAAGTTTTTTTTTCTCTTATCTCGATTACCATCGACAAGCAAAAATGTCCCGAATTAAAGGCTGATCGTAAAATTGATCGAAACAATTGATATATCGATTGTTTCAAAATTTTTCATCTGATGCAAAAAAATAGCATTCATAATAAATTGAAGCCTCATATTTGAACTCAATTAGAAAAATCATCTCTTCAAGCTAGTGAAAAGAATTTTTTAGAAAAAAAGTTTGAAAACTTGGTTTTTCAATGGTAGACAAGTCTAAATTTTTTAGGATTCCCATTCCCGTTCATCTGATGATCAAACAAACACCGTGATGTGTCTGGCACGAATGTTTTTCTCCTAACATCCAAACTTGCCTATCACGACCGCTAGTCAATGAATGGTATGGTAGAATAGTATAGTAGTGAGAGCCATGTTCATAAACAACAAAGATGGCATACATACCATACCTTAACACACCATATTTTTTTCAACTAGAATTCCCATAATAAAAACTTGATTCAACATATATACAGGCCGCAGACACATTGATCTCTATTCTACAATCAACAAGATTAATGGATACAAATTTGAATTAAGTGTGTGTGTGTGTGTGTGTGTGCTTTCTTTCAATCGAATAATTTAACATCATCATCAAGATGTAGAAGAGCAGAACAAGCTTACACAAAAAACTTTATTTAAAACAAAAAACAACCCCTTTTCGAGACTCGGGTATTATTTTTGTGTGATATTTCTTTTATTCCTTTCAAACTTACCAAGGTACTTCAAGGTAAGACATCAACAAGCCAACACAACAACAAGAAAAAACAAAATTTAGATTAGATAACGCTAGCCAGGAAAACGAGGACAAACTCGAACCAATAACAGGATAACAGAAAAAAACTTGATCAGACAAGTAGTGGTAGTCCATATATGATGTGATAAATGATCTATATTATTATTATTATTAGGCTATCAAGAACAAGGTACACACACTCACTTAATATGCTCGATTATCATCAAAACATCATCATTATCATTACTATTATAATTGTTGAAAGAAGAACTTCTTTTCTATATGATTCTCATCATCGATGGTCGATCGTTCTGTCTCTTTGTTCAATTCTTTTTGTTCAATAAAAACGTTATCTGAATAAAAAAACTCATGAATTTTAAATTTTTCCTAAATTTTCAGTTTTTTCCTCATTATGATACCATTTGAGAATGGTCATTAAGGTAAAAGAAAAACTGTTTGTGAAAGGTCACCACCACAAGCACACTATAGGTAATAGAATAGATTGATCATAATAATCAATTATCATCATCAAAATGATAATAAATTTTTGAACGAAAAAATTAGTTTTCAAATTCACAAATTCCTAGCAACAACAATAGAAAATTGTTTGAAAATTATTATTCTAAAAATACCTAATCACCTTTCAACCAACCGACCGAATTTTTCAACAAAGTTTTCGTGATGGAAAAAAGACAGAAAGAGAAAATTTACTCTTACTATCTAATCCCCATTGATCACGATGTATTCTCGATCGTTTAGATAAGAAGCATCGATTCTAAAAAAAACAAGAGCCTTATTTAATTCGATTAAATTGTAAACTTTTCAGTCCCATTGAGCATATGAAAAGATTTTTGTTTGATGAAAAAACTCTACTCTCAACTGTGATGTGAACAAGGTTTTGCTTGAATAATTTTTAGATTGAATCATCAAGCGCGCACGTGAAGGAAATATCTAGTTTTGTTGATCAAACAAGAAGGAGATTATCAATAAATGGTCAAATCAAGCATTGTTCAAATTTTTTTTTTGGAAATATTAACAAGCAAAACGTGTGTCTGTCTGTTTGTGTTGATTCTGTTTAAAAGAAAGATTTCAAGAAATAGTTTCAATTCGGTTTAATTATGATGATGATATGTATCTTGATCGATCAAACCATCTATTAACATCCGGATTGTTGGGTGTTGAGATTGAATTGAAGATTGATCTTTGTTTGTTTGGATTGTTTCTAACCAGTTTTTTTAAAAAAAAACACACCACCACCATTATTATAATGATCATGTTTCGAATATTTCAGGAAGCTTGAAATATGAAAAGCAGAAATTTTTTGCTTGTTTCTGTGTGTGTGCTTTGCTGTTTGAAAATCGTCATTCAATGTCCATTCATTGTTCCAGAAAACAGCAAAAAATTTCTTTGACAACAATTTGACGTTCATTAGTCAACAACAATAAATTTTAAGAGAATTTATTGCATGATGTCCATTTAATTGCAATCACTGCCACCACCATTACAACTATCCTCATCGTCGTCATTGAACTTTTTTCCCACGCAAACCAAATTTCTCTCTCTCTCTCTCTCTGTATTGATTGAATAACTGACTTGTGGATAGAACTCAAAAAAAAAACGTTTACGGTTCAGGACATTTTTTTCGGTAGTAAAACTAAGAGAATTTTGTGGCATTGAGAAAATCAAATCAAAAAATTTCAGTGGTGTATGGTCAGAGAAAGTGGTCAATAACGTGAATTGACCATCATGACAAAAAACAAATGTTGAGAATTGAAACCTGATACTTGAACAAGCCTGATCTCGTCTTGAAAAAATGGTTTGGATTAATAAAATGCTTACCTCAAAAAAAAAGTTGATGACCAAAAGCACTGAGTTCAAAGTTAGTTTCAAACCGATGGCGAGAAGAAGCCGATCAATACAGGTGAAAGATGGATGGAAGAAGAGAGAACTTTGTTTCTGATGAAACTTATCACTTAATTATGTCAAGGTAACAAACAAATAGATTAAAAAAACGACTAACTTCACAAATTTAATGTTGGCTAAATAATATCATCTCGAACAATCATCAGGATAGTTTGCCATCGTCACCAATCATCATCTTCTTCGTCAACAACAAGCGAATAAGCACAAACACTGAACTTTCTAAGAAACCAATCTACAAGAAAAAGAGAAAGAACAGAACAGATTTTTTTAAGCAGGTGTGCGCGCTTTGTCTGTGTCTGCTGTGTGTGTTCTGTTCGTCAATGTGGTTACAGTCAGAATGAACGAGCAAAACGTGAAACTTCAAAACTTGAAACAAACATGAATAAGATGAAGGAGAAGAAGAAGAGGCAAGAGAGTTTGTGCGAAAGGCTCGTTGTTCGGCTCGGAGCAACGATGGTAAAACTAAAAACTCTCTTCGTCCACTCTTCCATCAAGAACAAAGAACATTTCTTTTTGTTGTTGTATAAGAAAGACAGAGAGAAGAGGACAACTACCCTACCACAGTGAGATATAAATCGTTTTTATTGTTGTTTTCTAGATCAATCAATTCAATTGAATGAATTGAAAGGAAGGAATTTAGTGTTGAAAGAATTGACACAACTCAGTCAGTTGTTTGAGTTGAAAATGTCTTCAAATGGCCGATCACCTCTTGTTTGTTTTCGGAATAGAAAAGCAAGTTTCATGTAGAAGACTTGTTTGATTTGTTTTCTCACACACACACACCCTAACAAACAGACAAACAGGTAAGTTGGAATATTAAGAACAAGTTTAATGTTCACGGACCCTTTTGATGTTGGTTGGGTTCGAGTTGAACGTGCATATTTTATTAATGTCTAGTTTTTTCTAGGTAAATCGAATTTATGGTGAAAGTTATTTTGGAGAAATAATAGAAAAGGTCAAAGGCAACAATGAGCATCATCGTTATGATGATGATTGTGTTGCGCTTCAATAAACACAAAGACAGACGTGTTTTCATAAAATCAAACAACCAAAATATGGACCTTTATTTCTGTGTGGCCTCTCTCTCTCTCTCTCTCTCACTTGCTTGATAAATTCATGATACAAGTTGTTCATTGATTATTTTTTTTGGTTCATCCTAGAGCAAAGGTTAAGGTCGAAAGTGAAGCCAAAACTGAAGCAAAAGAATTGGCCCTTGTTCTCTTTCATAGAAATTAAGAATTTTGGTGGTTTTTTAATTAAAAGCAACCAACAAAGAAGAAGAACAAGAAGATTCTCTTGATAAGAAGGACAGTGAATAGGAATTTTATGTTTTTTTCTCTCTAACCAAAAAAGTGTGAGAAGTTTTTTTTTCAGCATGTTTGTTGTGAATGAGAAGGAGGGCAACTAACAATAGACCCTAGAACTTTTTCTTTTTTGGCCTCGAGGGTCACATTTGTTAATTTGAGTTTATTCTGACCGGAAGAAAAACTTGGTACTGTGATAATGGCAAAAAAAAACAGTCAAACTAGGCAGCATAATAATTGACGCCAAAACCAGTAGTGACTTGTTAAGCAACCAATCGTCTAGTTTAAGTGAAACAATCATGTCATTCCATAAAATGACACAAAATGGCTTGCATTCACATACAATCAAACCCATTTCTAATCAGTTTCTCTCTCTCGAGCAAAAAGGGGTTAAAAATGTGAAAAATTTAAATAAAATGAGAGAATTGATCGAATAGTGCCTATTTTCTAAAAAAGATTTAAAATAGCCATGTTTTTCTGTTTTGAAAAAAATCAGGTAATGTACAACACACACACACACAGACAGTGATTGACCTTGTTTCCATTGAGAGAAAAAAAAAAGAAAAGATGATGCATACCTGACCTCGCAGCTTATTAATTGATGACCAACCTACCTCAAAGACGACTATTATCATGTTCAAATTGACCACCAAATCAGTCTTGATGTTTGCATGAAAAAAGAAACTGTTTCTCTGGAAGAAGTAGATGGTTTGGTGACTTGATTGAGGTAGATTCTGCTTCTGTTTCAACAATTTGAGAGAAATATTTAAACTGGTTGCTTTAAGATGAATTATTTCCAACCAAACGAGAGATTTGAAAGGTTTGTTGTCTGCCTGATGTTGTTTGAATGATAAAGTGTTGTCTCTGCACTTTCTTCCACAGAGCCAAATCAGATCAATAAACTTTCAATAAGATTTGATTGATTCTTCAGTTGAAGAATGGATTTTTTCTACTTTGCTTGCAAGTTTTTCAACTAAAAATAGTTGAGAAAATAATTTTTAATCTGATTAAATTTTTTTTAGCTGTTTGGGCAGTATTTGATTCACTAAATTAATTGAGCAAGTAGAAAACAATTAAATTGAGATCATTCAACCGATAACAACATTTACCTGAATCTTAAAATGATCTGAGATTTGGGAATTTTTCGTGTGAAAGTTAGTTTCTTATTTTATTATCATTATTGTTGTTTAATTTGGTGGAAAAGCAAGTTTGTGTAGAAAGGCGATTCACCCAGATGAAATGATGATGAGAAAAAATCTCATAGGTGTGTTGTGCCCCATCCATGCTTGCTGATAAAGATCAAACGAGGCGAATCGAGGTACTCATAAGGCACGTAACCTCAAAGGGCTTAACCATCAATTCAGAGCAAAATGATCTTGAATCAACTACGTGGCTTGAAATAACAAAAGAAACCTCATCTTATTCTGATTAGGTGTCATCGAACAATACACACTTAGATTCATTGTATCTAAAATGAATCACCTTTGACCTGAATCACAAGAAATGAATTTGGTGGTTTGTGTGCACGAACTCTTTTTCTCATCATTTCTTAATTTCATTTGATGAACAATGATACATCAACGAACGATTTGGCCCAAAAAAAACGAGATAATAATCTGATTGTCAAGCTTTTCATCAAATTAGACTGAAACGTCGTGATCCGATCGTTAAAAAACAAGCAGCCATTATCGTTTATGATGCGAGACTGAAAATAATTGAGTGATCAACGTTCAATATTTAATTCTGTCAATAATTCAAAAATTTTCGAGATTATAGTGAAACAAAAGTATTTGAACGACTTGCTCAGATGACAACAATCTAGATGGTATAACATGACCAACAAAATCCGCAACAGGTATCAAATGGAAGCGGATAAATTGAAGTGAGTCACCAAGGAACTTGCGTTGATTTTCGACCATCATAGAATCATCATTGAGATTGTTTCTCATACATTGTTGCCGAGCCCAGCAAAAAGCTGCATCAAATAATCGTAATTCATCGATAACCAAAAACTGATTGGACAATACCAACCGAAAAAGTTCAAATTCAATTAGAAAAAAATGCTCCGAATTGAGCGCTTCAACAGTACAGTTTTGAATCATATTCCAGCATTCGAGTTGAATTTCTTGCGAATTATAGAAACGAGCATAGGCCAAAATTGAAAACACATTATCTGGATTCATTTGTGTTTGGATAAAACTCCAACAATACTTTTCCAATTGATCGATTTGATATTTATGACTGACATATAAAACATCGTAAACATTTTCGATTGTTAAATCGGGACATTCCTGTTGATAAAGATAGAACAGCATTAACCGAAATGTTTTACTTTCGATATCAGTTATTTGAATGGTTTCGATTTTTTTTGATGATTTTATTCGCTGATGATCATTTGAGAAAGATGCCTGGCTATACATGAACATGATCTCAAAAACTTTGCTTCTCATGCTCAATACCAAACGATGCGCTGGAAAAATTTCTGAGCCAACCAAAAATTTTACATCAGCAAATTGATTTTTTAAAAAAAAATGCTTCAACTGAATTTCCATTTAAACATTACTTTTCACAAACATGATTTTTATGTTTCAAAAATGAGTTTTTTGTTTTTTAATTCAATACCAAGTTAATTCGTTTTTTCGAAAACAAAAATTCAACTAGGTTCCAAGTTTTTTTCAAGATTAATTGATTCAACAATCGCATAATAGCCTTGCGAATCAGTTTTATGCAAATCGTTGAGTTGAATTGCCGGCCATGGTATGGTAGAAAAGAAATGATTTTCAAAATGAGAAATAATTTCAGTGGAGTCAAAAAACGATACAACTGGACGAAGCCCTTTCCGTCTGGCATATGTCGTATTCATCAAAGTAATGTGCATTTTAACGTTTCGCTGCCCAAGAGAATGGTCATTTTCATTGTAAAGCAAATCGTTAGTTGCCATGGCCATTGCCAATTGGTCAGCTAGTTTTTGTGCCCAAGTATTTTTCAAAACAGCATACAAAACCTTGCTTTTTTGAGTATTGGTTTGCATTGTTTGAACACCCTCAATCACCAATGGTTCTTTCCAGTATTCGTTTCCATTGATAATAAAATGTCGACATTGTTGGCGAAACACTTCAATAGCTAACGATAGTTTCTCATCAGATTCCAATGATAAACAGGCTATTGTCAAATGTAATTTTTTCGGATTTTGAAACAATTCTTCTACAACACCATTACAATGACCAAACTTTTCCAAAACTTCCAATTTGAACTTTTCGAATGCCGAAACAAATTCTTTATTCACAAAGGGTATAGTCAAGAGATGAGTAAATATTTTATAAGGTTTTTTATTAACCACAGGTGACTTTGTTTGATTCATTAAATTTGACAAAAACAATGTCCATCGCATTTTCAACGAATTCTTCAAAGAATTTTTGCAAAAAGCAGCTTTTGGCAAGTATCTTCTTCTATAGCAAAGATTTTACAATCAACGTTACTATGGTATGCTTATTCATTCTGGTAACAATAGATCACTTGATTGACATAATCAATAGAATCTTTTTTCAACATTAACGATTTTTTTGCTAGCAGTCGAAATGAAAAAGTTTTGAAAGAAAAACATCATACTTTCTTTGGTTTTCAATAAATTCACGTGGTTCAAACGTAACGACCTATGTGACCAGTAAACAATTCAGTAAGTACCTCATCATTGTTTTCAAATTTCAATTGTATTTTCTATTTATTTAAATAGACTTGCTTCTCACTCAATTCTACAATTCTTCAATCAATTTATTTCAATTAAAATTTTTTCTCGAAACTTTTTAAACAAAACAAAAGAGACTACAAAAAACATGTCAAGTCGTGAAGGCGGCAAGAAGAAACCCTTGAAACAGGCAAAAAAAGTGGACAAAATTGTCGATGAATCGGATGTCGAATTTAAGAAACGTCAACAAGAAGAACAAAAGAAAATGAAAGAGCTTAAAGAGAAAGCTTCTCAAAAAGGTCCGTTGACGGGTGGCGGTATTAAAAAATCTGGCAAAAAATGATTTTGTTTTTCATTAAAAATATTGAATTAAAACATTCAATCTAAATTAATTTGATTTGAATGATTGTTCGGGATGATTAAAAATTGAATTTCTTATTGAATTCAATTGAAATTTTTGAATTTAATTTTTTGATTGGATTGATTGACTGGTAGAAATGAGAAAAAAATTTTAGGAAGTTTTGGTGGAAGAAAACTTTCGACAACAAACACAACACACGTCGACTTTTGACAGTTTTCAACTCTTTGGTCAAAAATGAAGAATTTTGGGCATTTTTCCATCTTATTGGTTGTTGTGATGATGGCACGCCAGACAAGTGAAGCCGGTAAAAAAGCTACTTTCTTGTCTTTGGATGAACGTGTTCAGAAACTAAACGAAATGTTTCAACAAAAATCGTTGATACGATTGAATGGTGCAAACTTTGAATCATTGATTGGATCCAAATTGGCGGGACAACCAGTCAGAAACTATTCTTTTGTGGTGATGTTAACCAGTTTATCACCTTTGAGGCAATGTGCAATTTGTCGTGTCGCTGCCGAAGAGTTTTCGATTGTTGCTCAAAGTTGGCGTCAACAAATGCTACAACAACAGTTTATTCAACCAATACCATTGTTTTTTGGTTTGGTCGATTACGATGAAGCACAAGACGTTTTCCAACAGCTTCGCATCAATACTGCACCATTAATTTTAAATTTTGGACCACGTTCCACTCGAGCAAAATCACTTACTTTGAAAGGAGCCGCTGATCAAATGGACATTGAAAGAAACGGTTTCGCGGCCGAAACAATAGCTAAATGGGTTTTTCAAAAAACTTCGGTTTCGATTAGAGTTCGTCGCCCGCCAAACTATACAACTACCATATTGTTGCTTATGTTTGCTGCCATGATCGGCTTATTTTTCTACGTAGTTGGACAAGAAAACTTGACCTTTTTGCGTAATACAAATCTTTGGGCCTTGCTTTCTATAGCCATAGTTTTCGCCATGACTTCGGGCCAAATGTGGATGCAAATACGTGGCGCTCCATTGATGCAACCAAAAGCATCTGGATGGTCAGCATATATTGCTCCAAACAGTGGTGGACAATTCGTCGTGGAAACCTATATCATATTTGGTTTGAATTATGCCATAGCTTTAGGTTTTATTTGGATGATACAGTCCATGAAAATCCACTCTCATTCTACAATCAAGAACCAAAAAAACATCCAGCATCCAAATAATAAACGAATAAAATTGATTACCGGTTTGGCATTTGTAGCAATATTTTTTTCGCTTTTGTTATCGTTGTTTAGGCGAAAAGCTCATGGTTATCCATATAGTCTTCTATTCAAATGATTCCATCTTATATTCAATTCAATCGAAATTCAAATTTATTCTAATTTCAATTAAAATTATGAGTGTTGGCCTTTTATAAGAAATTTGGTTTGTTGCTTCATTTAAATGTTTTTAGCTCACATCAAATTTTCAATCAACACTTACAGGAGGTCAATTTTTCGGCATTGATATTTAGCCACAGGCGTTTTCCAAAATCAATTATAAAAATTATTTTTTAAATAAAATGAATCTCATTTTTCAAAATAATAAAACATGGTCAATTTAATCAATTGAACTCTGTATTGATCAGGTTAAGCCAAGTTCAAAAATTAGTTTGATTTTAAGGTTATGGAAAGATTGTTTATTAAAGACGGTATTATTTCTTCTCATAGCAATCATGATGATGATCGATGATAATAATGATTTGAAAGAAAAGTTTATTAATAACAAGATATTTTTGAGCGTTATTGGTAATCAGAACTTGGTTTTTAGAATTTCAATCTGGCACCTCTTCATCGTAATCTGTGTAGTTTTTTTTAGCCTTTTTCAAAGTTCTTCGTTTCAATTTTTTTCTTTTTGCTTTTTTCTTTTTCTTCTGTTTTTGAGACTTGGAATTCGATCTACTATGTTCTGCATGATCTTGATCATTTTTATTATGATTATGACCATCTTCCTCATCGTCATCATTTCCACCATCATCATCATGCTCATCACTTTTACTAATTGAGTGGTTTTTTTATTAGAACTTAATTTCCTCGTCGAATGACTCCAATTAATTGAAAACAAACTTTTCCGTTTATTTATCAAATAAACTATCGCTGAAAGCAAAAATAAAATACCAACAACACCGAGAACCCAGAATAGCCATTTCGGCACTAAAAAGCAGAATTTATTTCAAATTCAAGTCAAAGCAAAACAACTCACTAAAACTATCCTCAATGGCATCAATGGAGGCAGGCAATTCATCTGGCTGTCTATTAAGATCATTTGGATCTATTGGATATTCAGTGCCATCTTCGCCCAAGCAAACAACAAAACTAGTATATTGTCGTTTGAGTAATGGGAAACTTGTTCTTCGTTGATAAAAAATGTTTTGATGAAAAGAATAGACAAAATCTTTGCCAAACAAATAGAAATAATCATTTGTAACAAAGCCTCTTAATATTTGCCATCGAACTGGCCATTTGCAATATCCAAAATCAGTCATCAATATACGTTCTTGATTAAAATGATCATAGCAAATAGTTTTGAAATCGTTATGAATTTGAATGCTCCCATCTGCGATTGGACCGTAAGATTGATATGATGCCATTTGTAAACTGCCAAAACGGTTTTTTTGTAACGCATAAAATACTCGTTCTTGGTTTGATGAAATCAAAACTTGGTGACGCCATCCTCTAAAAGTATACCCTGATGATGGTTGAGCTTGTTCTAAATTATAGTCAACACCTTTGAAATGTGTTGCCCTCCATTTGGTAGTGAAACAAAGCCAGCTTTCACTCGCCGTTTTAATTGTAAAACCGTTGAATATGTTTTGAGACACTTGAGGCCATCTAGCATACGAAACTAAATTTGGCCATTTCTCTGAAATTTTTACTGGCTTCGCATCATTCAAATACAAACGATCGATAGCTTGCAATAATGTGGCATTCTGAATTTGATAAACATAAAAGTCTTTGGTCACCAAAATCAAACCTTGATTGGTGAGACCGACCAGCAAAACATTCAAGTTCGCTCCTTGATACTGCTTGATTTTTTCACATTCAGGCTATTCAATTGAAATGAATGAGTTTGGTTGTTATCGGACAAGGAAAAGGCTTACATCTTTCAAGTAATCGCACAGAATAGAGCTCCAAAATGAAAAGACAAAAAAGGATGCAACCACTGTTGGCCTAGTTTGGTTGATCATCAGTTTCTCAAAAATAGTTGAGTGAAACACGCATTTCGGCATTCATCATCCTACCTGTTTATATATAAAAAAGCGATTATTTAATTAATTTAGTTTTTTTTCTAAATTTACTTATCACTGTTTCATTCGGTTCACGGACAACTGGGGCCATGCGACAACTGGGGCCATGCACAGCTGTTTTTAATTTTTTTTAGTTTTATTCTTAGTTTTTTAAGTTTATTTTCAATTTTTTAGGTTTATTCTCATTTTTTTAGTTTTATTCTTAATTTGTTTAGTTTTATTTTGAAAAAATGGCTTCCCTTTGAGAAATGGAACCATTTCAAACATTTTGTTTACCACTTGCTGCTTAACGAAAAATTTGAAAGGCAAAAAACTAATAAATTAAAAAAATTCAATATTCTAGGATCAAAGCTAGTAATGTGATTTCGTAATTTTGCTTGTAAAAATGTGTTTAGTTGTCCAAGAATAAACCTAAAAAAATGAGAATAAACATAAAAAACTAAGAATAAAACTAAAAAAATTAAAAACAGCTGTTCATGGCCCGAGTTGTCTGCGGCCCGAGTTGTCTAGTTATCGCTTCATTCATATTTTTTTCAATAAAAACAACAATTAGGCAACTGGAGCATATTATAGCAGTATGAAGTTCAATGTTCTCAATTCAAATTGTTTTCAATTTTTTTTTTAAATAAATTAAAATTTGAATTGAGTTTTAGTCTTTCTTGATAGACTCAATAATGAAAGATACATGTATTTTATTTTTCAGTAGTAATAAATTCACTTTTTCAAAGTACAAACCTTTAAATGATTTTTTTCAAATTTTGGTTCTTGTGAACACAGGTAACAAAATTGAATTAACAACTTAACGCACGTGCCCGAACTCAGTGCATGCAAGCTCATAGCGTGCAAATTTGCAATTGCCCGAACCCAGTTCGGGCATGATTAATTATTATTAAGGCTGTATTAATTTTGCAGTAGTAATCAATTTTAAAATAATAGGTGCTTTAAGTTGTTAAAAAACTCTTTTTCTTATTTTTCAAATGTTGAATAAACTGCTGAAATTTCCGATCACTTTTGATAGATGTCGAATGTCGGAAGCACTAGCATAAGTCAACAGATAAAAATCTAACATAACAATTCTATTCAACAGCTGTATACGAAAGTTTTTTAAAACACAATTCTTGAAACGGTTTGAGAATGCTCATTTCGCAGTGACAACTTATTTTCAATTTGAAAAAAAAATTTTTCAAGTCCAAAGTTTGCAATTTAGTGTGCTGAAGTGCTCGAAAGAATTAAGACTGTGCTGCTGATAAGGGAGGAAAAGGACACAATTCTCTAGAGATGGAGCTTCCTTGAAAAATAATAGAATAAGCCAGCGGTTGCCAAACTGGGAGGCGCGGACTGTCTAAAATTAGTATAGTGATAGTACCAAATCTGTGAGCCGTTATAATTTAATAATTGATTTTTTAATCAAAAAGAAATAAAATAAAATGGCTCCTATTTTTGAAACCCGACTAAAATTTCGATAAAAAATTACCAAACGCGTCCGACAGGATTCGAACCTGCAATCTTTCGGTTCGAAGCCGAACGCCTTATCCGTTAGGCCACGGACGCTGCCTATAGTTTTAAAAAGGCTGAATTTAACTCTCATGTTGGGCTTTATCAATAAAAATTTATTGTTTTATATTAGAATTTGGTTTTGGTTTTTAGAAAAATACTTTTTCAGTTTCTAGAGTTAATTGGCTTGTTGAAAAATTGTTCCATTAAAAGATGAAATGTTTTTCTTTGTCATAATCAAAAGAAATGTCATAAAAAAGCATTTAAAACTCACAAAAAAACACAATCTCGCAATAACAGCTTATTTTATGTCATCATGCTTTGAAAACAAGTTCAAAAAACAAATTTTGAAAGTGTCCTAAAATAATTGTCTTATTTCTACTGATGAACCTTTATGGAAAATAAATAATTTCTTATTTTTTGCAAAAAATAAATAAACCGTTCCAACATAGATTTGAATTTTGATAACTTCAACCTGATTAAACAAGTTGAAAAAAAATAAAACAAAAACTATCACAAAACAATTATCAATCAAGATGACAATAATTTTAGGACACTTTGAAAATTGGCTTCTTGTAGTTGAGATAAATTTTTCTAATAAGAATGGTGATAAACCAACGCTCAAGATAAGGCTTCAACATTATTTAAGACACCTCGTTTTTTTTTAAATCTCATTCATGAATCGGTTCAGCTTCAGAATAAATGATATCTAATTGACTGATTGATCTAAAATGATAATCGGAACTAATTTAAAAGTTTTGGTGTGCTTTTTAATATCATTGGCAGCTTTAATCTTAGCGATTTTGGCTTTTATTCACTCAAAAAAAACCAAAAGTTTCAGTGATGATCAACTCTGTTATACAGCTGCTGTTCTTGATCATGTTCTTCAAGCAACTGATGATTCCTCTCTAAAACAAAACATCGAAACCAATCTGAAGGTTTTTGCCGATTCTGCCAAAATAGCCAAAGAAAACGTAAACGTTTTTATACTGAAAATTTCTTTAAAATTATACTTATTAAACTCAGGGAGCCGATTTGATTGTTTTTCCCGAGAATGGAATTTTGAATCCAATTTTCGACCGAGAAATAGCCAAGCAATACGCTTCTACTATTCCTTCATCGAATGAAATTCTTTGTAACATTTCTGCCGAGCCTAATGAAGCCTCCAAACCCGTGATTGAGCGCTTGAGCTGTTTGGCGCGTGAAAACAAAATTTTCTTAGCTGCCAACCTGTTAGATCAGCAAAAGTGTTCCGCATTCAATTTAACAAATAACATTCGTACTAAATGTCCTGAGGATGGTGTATTCATTTTTAACACGGCCGTTTTGTTCGACCGAGATGGACGATTGTTGGCAAAATACCACAAAATGCAGCCTTTTGGCGAAATGCATTTGAACGCTCCACCAAATGAAGAAATAGTTTGGGTTGATACAGAAATTGGTCGTTTAGGAATGCAAATATGCTTTGATATGATATTTCAAAAACCTGGTTATTGGATGGTTGAACACGACAATGTCGATACGATCTTGTTTCCAACTCATTGGTTTGACGAAGCTTTGTTTCTGTCTGGAGCGCAATACCAGATGGCTTGGGCAGTCGGAAATCAAATCAATGTTTTGGCTTCGAATATGCATAGCACACAAGTAGTAACTTTATTATGGTTTTTTTTTCTCTGATTTAGATTTGTTCAATTTTAGCACCAATCTGTAGGCAGTGGCATATATTCAGGCTTCAATTTGGAATTTGTATTCGCACACTTTCCAAATAGCAACAAAGATCATTTAGTGATTGGTCAGGTTCCAATTCGACCTCGCTCAGGAACCAAGTGTGATTCAAACCAGAACAAAATCATCGAAATAAAAACCCCAATCAAAGAAGATTGGAGCATTTACAATTATCAACAAATGAGTTATGAAGACATTGATTGGCGCGTGCTGGATCATCAGAACTCAGCTGAACTTTGTTCAAATGGTGTCTGTTGTCAAGTTGAGTTTGATCTATCAAATCCAATAACATCTTCAAATGAGAAACTATATTTATTTGCTTCAAATCGAACTCGGAAAACTGCCTATCCATGGACGGAAGAGTTTTGTGCAATCGCTTTGTGTTCGTTCAATGACAATAATTTCGATTGCTTAAGCCAAAATACTTCATCATTTCGGTACATTAAGCTGATTGGCGATTTCAGCAAATCGACAACAGTCTATCCGAGTGCTCTTCAAGAAGCACATCGACCAATCAAAGCAAATTTTTGGTCATACCAAAAATCAACTCAAACTAGGCACGATCTTCAATTAGGATGGAAGCAATCAAAAGTCGCTGTTATTCCTCTCAATACTTTAGCATTGTACGGACGAGTTTACGATCGAGATCCACCATATCAACAAAAACCACTGAAACCAAACAAAAAAAAATTCAACTTTTGAAACAATCAAATTAAATTAAATTACAAATTAATTTAATTAAACTTATTCTCATCAAATCCTCTCATGGATTATTCTGCCAAAGTGGTGCAAGTTCAGCGTTTTGAAAATATTCAAGTTTTCAACTTCTCATGAAGTCCCATTATAAAAAAAAAAAAATTCTTTTAATTGATTTTAAGCGAAATCTATTTAGATTGACTTACTTAGCAGGCAAATTTTTCGATTTATACTTTTGTCATTAAAAAAAACGTGTCTGATTGTTTTGAGTTGTAATCAAGAAATTTTCGAAAAATAGTTGAATCTGAAAAAAAAAATTAAAATCAGATTGAATATTTAAAATAAAAAATTAATATATTTTCCATTTTATTTATGGCTGCTTGATCAACCAATAAAAGAAAAAAGATTAAATTTAAAAAAGTTTGAGTTAATATCCAAAAGTAAAGAAAATGCTGTTCGATTGAGGCACAAAATCTAGATTCTCAGAAGTATGAATTTTTTTTTTTCTCTGTATAAAACTGATATTTTTGGTGGTATACTTTGAATGTTAGTTTCGTACTTTATGAAGAAAATAGGATATATTTTGATAAAAGTTTTCTTTATTTTTCTGATGATAAGTTCACGATATATTTAACAGAAATGCTTTTCTGTGTCATTCGTGTACCTGCACATCCACTGTTGTGTTTCAAATTTAACTGAACCAAAAAAAACTGGAAAATTATGTTCGCTAATAGAGTGGCCATTGTAACGGGAGGTGGTTCAGGCATTGGTCGAGCTCTCACTCAAAAATTGGCACAAGAACAAGCCAACGTTTTGGTGGCAGATCAAAATCTGGACAATGCTAATCAAACGTTAAATTTGCTAGAAACCGGTAACCAACAAAAACATTTTGCCGTTCAAGTGGACGTTTCGAAGCAAGAATCAGTGAAAGCAATGTTTGATGCAGTGAAGAAATCTTACGGATCTGACGCAGTGGCAACAATGCTAGCCAATTGTGCCGGAATTACCAAAGACGGTTGGATGGTCGATATGAGCTTGGAACAATATCAACAAGTGCTCAATGTCAATTTGAATGGCACTTTTATGCCAACACAAGTAAGACATAATAAAATTAATCAATGTCTTGTTTAACAATTATCAACAGCTTGCTTGCAAAGCGATGATTGATGCAGAAAAAAGTGGATCTATAGTAAACATATCGTCGATTGCAGCTAAATATGGTAACATGGGTCAAATTAATTATGTTTCTTCTAAAGCTGCCGTGGAGGGATTGACACGAACTGTAGCCCGTGAAATGGGCAAATACAATATTCGCTGTAACGCAGTTATTCCGGGTTTCATTGAAACTCCTATGGTTCAGACAGTTCCAGAGAAATGTAAGTGAATTTATAACTTAAACTTTAAAATCAGCTGAATTATTTCCATTGTTATTAGTGATGATGGGAATGCTTTTCATGACACCACTCGCTCGAACTGGTCAACCTGAAGGTAATGTTTTTTTCCAAAATTTAAAGACCGATTTTCACTTTCCTCTTAATTGTAGAAGTAGCAGAGGCAATTAAGTTTTTGCTTTCTGATCAAAGCTCTTATGTGACTGGAGCGATGCTTCAAGTTTCTGGTGGTCTATTTATGTGACCTAAAAAAAAATTGACAGCGTTTTAATAGATTTGAAAATTAAAATACCATTTTATTGAAAAAGGTCCAAATTAAAAAAAATGGCTACATTAAAAAAACAATAATCTAATACTTTGAACAGCAGAAGAATTTGAAAAAGTTGATATTTCTAAAGAATAATTGAATATTGCTTGAAAAAAAAGTTTTATAATGCACGTGTTGCGATTGACACACTACCAAAATTTACAGCGGAGTAATATCACATTGTTTGAGAAGAGGGTGCTTGTGTATGTGTGTGTAACATTCGTAATTGTTAAGAAGAAGCTGCTTATCGTTTCTTCTCAAAGAGAGAAAAATTTAAGAAAAGCTTGAGGAGTGATAGGCACATGTAGAGGTGCCTTTTGAAAGCCCGGCGGTGTTGTGCCATTTGAATTGTTGTTGTTTGATTCATCATTATTGTTATTGGCTCGTTGTTGTTGAATCACTAAAGGATGTTCGAAAAATGGCAAATTTTGCACTACTACTGGTTCTTGCGGTTGTGGCGGCCTTCCATTATTTGGAAGACGATTCAAATTAGGTCTTTGTTGATGATTTTGAGTGTTTATTCGTATCTGGTTGGCATTCAACAATTGAGCTAAACAATTTTGACTGTTGGCTGTTGGCTTTGCCAAAAACGATGAAGGAAATTGATGACGTGTGACAAGCTGCCGCGTTAAATCAGGGTTTTCCAATATGCATGGATGACCTTTAGACTTGATCAAAGAAAAAATAAAAAACCGTTTTTTTTCAACAGTTTTAATCAAACCTTCCAAAATAGACATCGACAGTATCGGCACAGAAACAAACAATCAGCATATTCTTCTTTCAAACCGAATTTCCTTGAAATTGAGAAGAAAGAAAATGTGAAAGGCATTCGAAAAATCTAATTGTTTTTTACTTTCGGAGAAAATGGAACATTTGTTCCCAATCGATTGACTCAACGTTGTTGTTGTTGTTCTTGATATCTTGTTCTTGTTTGATTAATTTTTTTGTTGTTTTTGGGGTGGTGGTTGGCAAAAACTTTTTATTTTTTTTGTTCTCGTTTTTATCGAAGTTAGAAGAAGCCCATTTCAATTGATCCTTAGTAAAATGATATTTCACCAATTGTTTCCAGATATGACGTTCTTCGTTCAACAACGAATGCATTCGTTCACATGCTTCAGCCGAACGTTTCAAATCTTTATAATCAGAAAGTCGAAGTAAGATTTCACGAATCAACTCTTCAGGTAGTTCTTGCCACGATGGTTTGCCATTGTCTGCCGGCTGATGAACAAGGAAAACAATTGAAAGAATTTTTTTTTTCAGAAAAAAAACTTACAGGAAGAATTTCAATAGCATCAGTCATCTCACAAATACGTTCCATCGTACGTAAATGATTATCCCATAATGAAGTTGATCCTAAGGGACGACCCCAACACAAATACTTATCGACAATTTCACGAAGCTCAACAATAAGCTCACGAATCACATGAATGTTTTGCTTGTTTGATGCCACTGGATTATAATTGAAGCGATTAAAGCAATTGAATGAATTTTTAAAATTTTACCTTGCTTAGCGATTTCTTCGAGCATCCAAAACAAGGCTTTGGTAGCATTGCCGCTTAGCGATGTCAAATTTTGTGTAATCAACAAATGCAGCAGTTTGCTGACGTAAGCGAAACGTCGAATATCGCGAATCGAATTGCAAAAATCAAGCTAAAAAAAGAAAAGAGAAAAATTTATTAGAAAAATTGATGTTTCAAATATTATTAACCTTATAGAAAGCATCAGAAATAATGTTCGATCCTTGAACCTCTCGTGTAGGATTGGTGGTGATTCGATAATACGGTTGAGTATGAAATATTTCGATTTGATTAGAAGATTCCTTGAGAATATCGATGGGAATCGGTTGAGAGCTAGATCGCTGCAAGCTTTGGACAATATTTGCCACGATTCCAGCCGTTTCATCATGAGAATCATCAGAGGGATAGGATGAAGGCGATGAAAATGATAGATTACTGTCACCAGAACAATGACGTATTTTAATTTTTTGATGTTTGCCAGGAACTGGTACCGGATCAGAGCTTGGTAAAATTATACAAGAAGCGGTGGGAGTATCATTTTCACTATCACTATCGGCAGTTGATCCCAACAACATCGAGGTCGATGATGAAGAGGAAGAAGAGGAACCCGCTGATGATGATAAAGAAGACGATGAACCACCAAAAGAAGGTGATGACGGTGCTTTGCCATCATGAGAGCTAAAAATAAACCACAACCATCAATTACACTCAAGTTCATAAAACTAAATTTAAACACTGTAAATCCAATTTAAACAAAAGAAATCATCATTGTTGTGGTGCGACGTAAAAAAGACACTTCTTACTTTTCTAAAGTCAACGGCATCCTTTCTAATTTTCAATGAAAGTAGCTGGAGTTGACTGTTTCTAGGGTTAAACATCAACACACATATGAAGAACTTTATTTGAGTCAAACCAGAGTGACGGAAACAGGTAGCATTCAGTAAACACTAAGCAACCAATTAAAACGCCATCAAATTCACACTTCCGCAGAGGAGACTTTCTAGTGATTGCAATCACTAGAAACTCAATAATTATTTTTTTCGATTTTTTTATTCTTTATTATTATTTCGATTGGACATTCAATCTTTTCTCCATCAATTATTGACCTGCCTCCAGCTCTCTGACTAATCCCCAAGTTTTTTCAAATCGAAGAAAAAACTATCATTCAAGTGATTGATAGAGAGTAAAAAGTGAGTAAATCGTCTTCTTGCAATTGTTTGACTTGTGTCATCGTTCAAACGTTATTACTTTAAACGAGTTTAATCAGAATTTTTACTTTTCTTCAATATTTGTCTGAAATGTTTTTTATTGCTTTACAAAGTTTTAAAAATTTTCTTGGCAACAAACAAACATATACAAAGCTTCCATTTTGGTTACTAGAACAAAAAGAAAGAGTTTCAATTCGTTTCACTTTCTAATAGAAATTGAATAGAATTAGAGTGACACTTCGGGTTATTCAGTGTCGTGTAAAAAATAAGGACGATTTCCCTATTAGGTTCAATGTACCAATATGAGAATTGATCAAAACAAAATACGCTGTAATATTATAAATGCTCTTTCTTAAAGATCAACACACACAGCAAACGAGTTTTTTCACAATGCAAACAAACTAACTTGACAAATGAAAAAAAATTTTTGTCAAAAAATGTAATCCTTTAGACTCTAAACTTTAGAGATGAAGGAAAAAAATCCCCATTGCTCTAGCTAAAATCAGGAAATTTGTTTTCTTTGTCAATGCGGAAGGGTCTTCTCTCAATAAGCATTAATTCACTGGAACAACCTTAAAGAAAAAGAGAAAAAGGTTGAAGATGAAAACTTGATTTATTGTGCAATGTCACTCAGGGGAAAAATTTTATGAACAGAGAGACATGTGGATGATGAAATCAATCAATGAATAAATTAGCAAAAAAAATTATTGGCTTGCTAAACTTCAAAAAACGATTGAATCATAATGATGTTTCACATAGAAATGTTTCAACATGTTAGAATCTAATGTTAGATAATGCTCTGTACTATTATAAATCCAGACTCAAAGATTGTTTAAAAAAAACATACCAGTTTTGCTGCTGATGCCGGACGAAATGCGATTTACGAAGCAGTTTCATCGGTTCCCAACCCTCGATGGTTTTGATCCAAACTTCGCCTGGCGAACGCCAATCTTGACCAATAAACGGCATAGTTAGCCAATGAAACAACTTGAATCAATTGAGACGAATAGGAATTGTTGAATGAAATTAGTGAAAATACTTGAAAATACTTTATATACACTTTGCTCGATGATTCAATAAGGTTCACAACAAAACAAACAATTGTTCTACAAGACGCATCAAATACGAGCTACGTCGTATCTTGTCGTTTATTGATGTTGTTGATTTGATTCAAGTTAAATTCAGAGAACTGTTTTTTGTGTTCAGTGTGACATCTCTTCTGTTGAAGTTGTTGTGTAATTATGATGATGGAAGAATCTTCTTTAAAACCGTCCTTGTTACCATAAGAATACCACCACCAGCAACAGCAAAAACAGCCACCACAGCAGATGATTGTTGTTGGAATTAGAACATGCGCATTCTATTCTCACAAAAACTTGTCACGAGATTTCGTTTCTTTTTTTATGATGAGCAGCAGAGTATAGATGAATAAATGTTTTTTTTTTTCAAAGAAAAAGGATTTGTTCGTTGATCTCAAATTTCTTCAATGAATCTGAATCTTGAGGCTTGATAGTAGAAAGTATTGCACAAGGAATGCTTGTTGAGATTTACCGTACTCACATCATAAATTTTATGGATTTGAAGGAGAAAAAAAAATTTGTTTTGTCAGATGATTCGAACGAGTAGATAGTGTGAGGCTTTCTAAGCGTTTGTTGGGCCAATGTTTTTGTTTTGTTTTGCTGTGATCTTTTCAAGAGAAAAAAGAGAATATTGTTGTTTGTCTTGTTTCGCCTGAGAGAACCACTATCTATCAGCACATTGATTGTTGTTGTTCTAGTTTGTTGAGTTTGCGCTCTACAATAGCCACAGTCAATGTATCCCGTTCATTTGGTCTCAAGATCACAGTGTAATATTTTCAAAGGGAAGAAATGAATTCGAACAAAGAAACAAGTTTGCTCGATCTGTAGTGGTGGTGGCTATGACATTTTATCATTGATTGAACAAGGAAACCACCAATCAAATCAGTCTCATAAAATTTGGAGTGCATATTGACCAGGTTCCAAATCAGCTTGATCAACTTTCATTAGTTAATCATATTCATTGATCATGTTTTTCCACAAAAATTATTTGAATTGTGCAACTTGTACAAATGAAATGGTCAAGTTGAAGTAAATGGGATTTAATCTGAAGATTAAACTTAAATAAAAGTTGAGCAATATGGGCAAGTCTGATTAAATTAATTTATTGCAAAATAAATAAAGTTCCATTCAATCTCAAAAAATGATCTTAATCAAACAGAAAAAAAGTTTAGAGTTTTCACTGGATCGATTAAGGATCGTGAGTGTTGATGAAAACGGATCATCAAGTTCAATAAATAGAAGAAGGTCAGTAAAGAAAAACTTGGTTTTGAAGCCTGAGGAACAATTCAATTTAATTGAAATACTTTGAACTAAAGCTAAATTTGATTTATTGATCAATTTAAAACAAACAAAGGGATTTGAAAACTTGAATCATTCGAGCAAATTGAAATCAGCATCCACCGCTCTTACAGAATAGAGCGCGTTCAGCATTTCGTCGGCGAACCAAGCCTGGCAAAACTTTACCACCACCATGAACATAAGCACCGAATTGAGCTGCTGCCGCACGGAAATTATGAGTTCTAACATCTTGGGCCAACGCTGAAGTTTTCAATACATTACAGCCGAGATTGAAAACAAAGGATACCAAAGCAGCAAACTTATCGTCATCCAAATGAGGTGTGATGGCTTCGACACAGTTTTCAAATGGAGTTATATCTTGTCGAAGCAAAGCGAGGCCTTGAGCGATGCTTATTGGTGGATGGATAGATGAACAATCGTGTGAGTGGCAAG
This sequence comes from Octodonta nipae, assembly GCA_034190945.1. Taxonomy (NCBI): domain Eukaryota; kingdom Metazoa; phylum Arthropoda; class Insecta; order Coleoptera; family Chrysomelidae; genus Octodonta; species Octodonta nipae. The sequence continues at coordinate 38,937 of JAVLUE010000313.1, read as the reverse complement.
CGTGGCCATATCCGATAGTTTTTATTCCCTTGAAAAATACTTTTGATCAAAAAAACGTAACAGAAATAAAAAAAAATTACCGCCGAGTCAAAATAGAAGTTGCCTCGAAAACCTTCAAAGCTCTTAATAAAATCAAGACCTGCATTGCTGATTTGTCGAGTGGATTGAACAACTCCTACAGCGGCTATTACTAGAATCACTAGATTGATCGATTTACTAAGCATTTTCGATGCTTGTTCAAAAACAGAAAATTTCTATAATCCAACCAGACGAGCGAAGACTAGGCCTATTTATTCAAAATTTTCTCAACTAACAATCAAGTGGTCTTAGATTGAAGAGATAAATCATTGAAGTGGTCTAATTGAAAAGTTATTTTAAAAACGCTCATGATGTTGTTGCCATTTATGAAACTAATCGAAATGTGTTGGGATTGCTCTTCAAATTATCTCTGTCTCTGTTAAAAGTACGTCAATGCTGTCTAATAGTCAAGACCAATTCCTGAATGGCAATTTTTGTAGAAATCATTTCATTGAAAATCATTTTTAGGAAGGGAAAAAAATTTACTTCTTGTTAGACAAGAGGAATTTATTTACAAACAGGAAGCCATTCCTTTTAAATAAACAAAACAGAAAAAATATTCTCTTTCAGAACATATCAGTTTATCTCTAAATTGGTATCATTTCGGGTAGAACTTCAATGAAGTCTTGTGGTTTTTGGGGTAAAGAATCGTAATCGATGTTCAACTCACGTTCCTGTTTCTTAGTGTATGGTAGTTTGAGATGACGAATACGAATATGCTTTTTGACATTGGTACGTTGTTCGCTGGCATAGCCACAATCAGGCCATGTACATCGAAACCGTTTAAAATTCAAATGAATTCGTACATGATCTTTCAACGATTTTGAGTCGATAAATGATTTCTCACAATCGGGCCACGAACAAATAAACTTTCTAATGTTATAATGTGTTCGGTTTGAGGTGGGATGCATATTTTCGAACAGGAATCATTTCTCCACACCCGTCAAAAGAACACCGCCTTAATCGGGCATGTTGTTTTCCAGTGTGCTTGATCAGATCAATTCGATAAGTTGAACGAAAATCACATACCTCGCATTGATATTCACCAGCTTGGTGAATGTCACGTATGTGGCCGTTTAGGTATTTTCTTGAATTGAAACGCTTGTGACAGAATTGGCATGTCGTGTATTGTTCTTTATGAACCGTTTTGTAATGAACCTTACGATGGAACCTAAGCAAACAAAAAATTGAAATGAAAACAAAATTACATATTCGAAACATACTCGCTATGAAAACCTTGATTACAGTTTTCATATATGCAACGAAATTGTGACACGCCATGATCGTCTGCCAAATGCCGGTTGAAATCTGTTTTCGAACTAAACACTTGTTGGCAATCATTTTGTGAACACTTGAACACTTGTTTTTGATGACGCCGAGCTTCATGCGCTCGAACCTTTGTGAATGAAGACGATTTAAATCGACATGCTTCATAGGAGCATGAAAACTCTTCGTTAAATCCGGCATTGGAATCAGAAACTTCATCTTGGTCCATGTCGAAAGATTCATTATTTTTAGACGCTTTCCGACTCGTTTTGGATACACGCTTCACAACATTTGGCTTTTTATTCAACACTCTTAACGATTTACTTGAAGTAGGAATTTTGCAAGGCTTGGAAATCTATAATGAAAACTTTAGATCTGGTTTTTACAGAAAAAACTAACAAATTTGTGAGCTTGTTGTATATGAGTCAACAATTGTTCCATAGTACTTTTTGTATCATTTTTTGATTCGATCAATACGACAAATGAACAATGCTCCAACGGGCAGCACCAATGATTTTTTTGTTTATTTAAACGTGCTCGTCGACGTTTGTGAATACGTTGCAGATGATGCTTGGCTTCTGCCAAACTAGCGAATCGGAACAGACAATAAGCACATTTGAAAGGTGATTGAGAGAAATGATAATTCAAATGTCCTATCAAAACAACACTGTGTTGAGTAGAAAAATCACATCCACTGAATGTACACCGCAGACAGCTTTTCTCTTCATCCGATTGATTTTCAATGCAATAAAATCGAATAAACTTGTAAAGTTCTAGACAAGTAGTGTGTGAATTATTAAAATGGCTGTAAAAAAAGAAAATTTTTGAAAAAAAATTTAACCAAGAAAATATTTCTTACCGATTCAGATTTTTTTGACTCTCTCCAATATATTGACAACTGTTACACTTGTAGGGTTTCATATCAAAATGCTGATAGAGATGACTTGTGATTGCAAATTTCGCTTTAGCAGTATAAAGACATCCTGGTATGTTGCATTGAAACACTGATTTACGACGTACAACTAAACTTTTGTAAAACATAGAAACATCGGGAGGCTTATCAGAATTGAAATCGACCATTATCAACTTAGATTCATCCAAATTGGTAAACATTGTTTCAGTAGTGACAGAACCGTCAGGATATGAATCATTATGATCACTTGTTTCCGATAAGTTGTCCAAAGAAGAACCAGAAAAATTCGAGTCGACGGAAGAGTCGTCTTCTTCAGAGTCATTAATATCAATTTCATCATGATCAGAAAATTCTTCATCGGATTCGAGTTTTTTGTACGTTTTGATTTAGTTGTCAATTGTGAGTTTTCATTTTCTAATATTTTACGCTTTCGACCACGGCGACTTTTGGCTGGAAGGTCGGATAATGAGGTATTTGATTTTGGCGGACGACCTCGACGTTTCACGGAAACGTTTTGAGGCTTTGAATCAGAAATTGAAGAACTATTATCATCGATGATCGCTGAGTTGCTTTGACTGAAATATTGCTTGGTTTATTTAAAAATTCGTTATGTATATTTTGTAAGCATCCTTCGGGAGGTTGAGCGTCATCTATCAAACACTGATAACGCGAATTTATAAGTTCAGCTGCGTATGAATTTTCCTTCACAGAAAAAAAATCAACAAGTTTTGAATTTTGAACAAATAAATGATTGAGTTTAGTCTGACAGGATTCGAAATCTTCATTAAATTTTTCAAACATTTGAGCGGTTTGATCGAATGTCGAGCCAAGTTGTTTGGTGAGCATGAATTGATGTTTCAAATGCAATAGCAAACCGACCAGCTGCTTTAATAACAAATTTTCAGATTCTATTCGACTAACAATGGTGAATAAACTTCCAACAACGTCATTCATGTAAATCAACTTTGATTCAGCTGATGGTTTCAATTGGTCTCGTACCACAATCGTCTGGTACGTCACTTTGACGTCAGACGACATTTTTTTTATATAGAACTTTAACAACTAAAAAACAAACAGAAAAAAGTATTAATTTGTAAAATTTTATAAAATTACCTTTAAAGAATTAATTAATTATCAATTAATTAAACCTAAATAAATAGGAACAAGTTGAGTATATACAACTATGCAATCTGTGTTCACCTCATACATCGTATCGTTAAGTAGAGAAGTCAACATAGATGGAACCACTCTTATCAAAGAAATTTTTTTAGCAAAAAGCGCCTTTTTAAGGCCATCTAGGGAATTTTATTTTAAACGATAGAAAAAACTAAACTTTTGGATGAATTGGACCAACTTCTTCGAAGAGAAAAACTTGAATTCAAGTTTGTTTTTGAAAATTTGCATCATCATTTTGATGTATCTGAAAGGTTCGATATACTCAAAGGAGCCATTCAATTCTAAAGAACGCCTTGGGACCATAGTGTGTATTTGAATGCTAATCAATCAAAATAATAAGTGTTTTAATGAGAAAAAATTTTCTTCTCATCGTATAAGACTCAAATAGAGAGAGAGAGAGAGAGAGAAATGACATTCTTTAAGGATCAGAAAATTCATTTTGTCTTGGCTCCTTGTTTTACCCGAAAGGGGAAACGAAAATCATGAATGATGATGAATAGCAAAAAAAATATAGAACAAAAGCAGGAGAGTGTTGTTTTCGTATTGTGGCCGTATATGACTCTCTGATTCGAACCACTGCTTGTTGCCGCCATCGCTCAGAAATACAACAAACCAGCCGATATTGTTGCTGCCTCTCCTAAAAAAATTTGTGTACTGTGTGTGTGTGTGTATTCATGGTGGTGGTGGCCGAGAGCGGTTGTGCCCGTCATCGTTGCACAAAGCAACGTAACACATAAATTAATATCAACAACAACAACCGTCAACCTATCGAAATATCAGACAGACTCACGGGAGAAAAATACTTTTTTCTTGTCCAACCAAAAAAAGTACCGTAAAAGATTTTTTTTTTCTCATCGACATTCACCTAGAAAAAAGAGGTTAAGCGAAAGAATCAATTGATTCTCACTTATCTAAAGAATTACCGATCAAGGTAACGAATACGCCTGTATCTAAGGTAAATGAATGGCTATTGAAAATTGAATTAATGTTTTTTTGGTTTGGCTAGCAATTTGTAACCTCGATTAATCAGATTAATTGTGTGCAATAAAATCAAAGAGTTGTGTTCGATGCCGGGTGGTTTGATGTTTTAATGAAGTACATTGTCAATTGAATGTTGAACATCTTTTTCGGTGATGCTCGTCGCGAGGAGGCACATCGGGCGCTTGAGCTCCTCGAGGACTATCATCGTCGCTTACAACAACGAAGCCAAAATCAATCCGATAATGAACTTCGCTTAGCGATCGAACGTATCATCAAGATATTTCGTTCAAATTTATTTCAAGCGCTGTTGGAAATTCAGGAATTTTATGAGTTTACACTTCAAGACGATCAAAAAGCGATCGATTCAAAAACTAAAGAAACTCTTCAAAATTGGCAGAATAAAGAATCGACGTCAGTAACGGGTCAAAAATCAAATTCTAATCAATTTCAACAATCTCGAAACGGTAGCGTAGAGTCGAACGAAGTTCTCGCCTCAGACGTTCAAGATCTTCTTTCAGGAAAATTGAATGAAATTTTAGGAGCCGTCCTCAAACATCAACAGCAGAAAGAAGAATACTCGAATCAATTTTCTCATCATTCGTCAAGCCATTCAGCTTCATCTTCAAGATCATCACTCGATCCATTGGAAAGAATTGATCGATTAACAACCATTACGAACAATATACAAAACAACAAGCCTCAATCCACTCAAAAAAATCTGAAAAGTCTGGAAGCCGATAATAAAAGCCAACACTCTTTCGTTAATCATCATTCCGAACAAAAGGTTTTAACATATCAGCCAAAAATATCTCACCTCAACGGTCACAATCAGCCAAACGGCTATAACAATAAGGAAACTTTCGACATTGAAAAAATTCATCTAGAAGAGCAAGTTCAAGAGCACTTCAGCAACGAGAAGACAATTGAAACAAAAATTATGTCTTGCTCTTGGGAATATGAAGAAATTATTTTGGAACGCGGTACTACTGGTTTGGGATTTTCGATTGCTGGCGGTATAGATAATCCTCACATAGCGGATGATACTTCCATTTATATCACAAAATTGATATCGGGTGGTTCGGCCGCAGCTGATGGCCGTTACAAATTGAAACAATCATTCTCAAGGTTATTTTTCATAAATTTGATTTCGGTTTCATTTTGTTTTTTCTAGGTAAACGAAACTTCTTTGGTGGATGTACCTCATCAAATTGCCGTAAATGCTTTACAAAAAGCTGGGAACCGAGTTCAATTGTTAGTGAAACGCCGCAAATCACAATTGGCACCTTCAGCCTCTGCTCCAATCAACATGATGTCGAACTTGATGAAGAACGATGATCTTGTGCGAATAGAACTTTTCAAAGCCACTTCGAAAGGCTTAGGTTTTTCAATAGCCGGAGGCGTTGGTAATCAGCACTTACCAGGAGACAATGGAATCTATGTTACAAAGATTATGGAGCGAGGTGCAGCTGCATTGGATGGTCGTCTTGAAGTTGATGATCAATTGATGGCAGTCAATGATGATCATTTGGAAAGTGTCACTCATGAAGAAGCAGTCGCTATATTGAAATCGACGTCCGATCACGTGATATTGACTGTTCGAAAAAACATCAAATCCAAAATTTGCTTCTAATTCAAGCACGATGACTAATTTCAATAACAATCGCGCAACAATGGCGCCACATGGAAGCTTGAGCAACGTTGTCACATCAAAGTCTTTAAACCCCAACAATAAAAGCTTGAATCGAAATTCAGTTCATTCATTATCGAGTGGAGCTGCCAGTTCAACTCATCATGCCAACAACAACGGATTGTATCGAAGTGAAGATAATCTTTTTCAATATCGACAAACTTCAGCAATGGCAAAAGGCGTCTCTCAGATAGTTGCCGAAAACGAACAGGAAGACGAAGTCGATCGAGAAATCGATGTCGGCCGAGAACCTCGCCGTGTAGTTCTATCCAAAGGTCAAGGAACTGGGACTTGGCTTTAATATTGTTGGTGGAGAAAATGGAGAAGGAATTTTCGTATCGTTCATTCTGGCCGGTGGTCCAGCAGACTCGAGTGGACAGCTTTATCGAGGTGATCAAATTTTGGCTGTTAACGGAATGGATTTGCGAGCTGCTTCCCACGAAGAAGCTGCCGTAGCGTTGAAGAGTGCCGGACAAACAGTAAACTTGTTGGTTGCTTACAGGCTAGAAGAATATCGTCAGTTTGAAGCTCGAATCCAGGATTTAAGAGAACAACACTTGCAAACCTCCATTTCGACAGGAACCCTGAGAACATCACAGAAACGCACTTTATATGTTCGAGCGTTGTTTGATTACGAACCGAATCGAGATTCGGGTCTACCAAGTCGCGGATTGCCGTTTTGTTTTGGTGATATTCTTCATGTGACTAATGCCTCTGATGATGAATGGTGGCAAGCACGACGGGTCATGCTCGACGGAACCGATGACGTTCTGATGGGAATAATTCCATCAAAGCGGCGAGTTGAGCGTCGTGAACGAGCTCGACTGAAATCAGTCAAGTTTCACGGGTCGGATTCTTATTCAGATAGCACTCGATCAACATCCACTTTAGAGAGGAGAAAGAAAAATTTTTCTTTCAGTAGGAAGTTTCCTTTCATGAAATCACGAGAATCTTCAATCGAAGATATTTCTGGATCAGGCAGCTACGACCATCTTTCGGCACCTGACGAAGGTGAACAACAAATCGCTCGGAGTAACGAGAGAAGCTCGATTTCAGGTTCGAATTCAGCGCTAGAAGATATTCGCGAGGATCAGTGCCATATAATGTCTTATGAGGTGGTGGTTCAAACTCAAATCGATTACGCCCGACCCGTTATAATTCTCGGTCCACTAAAAGAACGCATCAACGATGATTTGATTTCAGAATATCCCGATAGATTTGGCTCTTGCGTCCCGCATACCACTCGTGCACCAAAAGAAGGCGAGATTCATGGACGGGATTATTATTTTGTTTCATCGCGAGAACAAATGGAGCGCGACATTGAAGATCATATGTTTATTGAAGCTGGACAATACCGCGATAATCTTTACGGCACATCGGTGGCAGCTGTCAAAGAGTTAGCCTACGAACAACAAAAGCATTGCATTCTGGATGTCAGTGCAGCCGCTATACGCCGACTACAAACGGCCGATTTGCAGCCGATTGCCATACTGATTCGACCTCGCACTGTCGAATTGCTTAAAGAATGGGACAAACGAATGAACGATGATGAAGCTCGACGTCAGTGGGAACGATCCCAACAAACTGAACAAGAATTTGCCGAAGCATTTACTGCTATTTTATCAGCCGATACTCCAGAGGAGCTATATGCCAAGGTCAAGTTGTCGATTCATGACAACTCCGGTCCATATATTTGGATCGGGACTAAAAATCAGAAAATTTGAACGATCGAAATTTGACGAAATTTTTACTGACCTTTCTAAAAAAATACATTGAGTGAGAGAGAAAGATTTTAATTTAATTTATTTTTTTCAATTCTTTCCATTTATTTAGATGAAGAACTGCCCTAAATTGTGTCACAAGAAAGATTTAATGATGAAAAACACAAAATAAACTGACTATCAACATTAGTCACTTTTAACATAGTTTTCAAGCCAATAGACAGCACCACCACCACCACCACAACAACACTAATCAATTAATGTTCAATCAATTGAAATTGTACATAACAAGCAATGTTTGAACCAACACACAATCCAAAAGAGAGGTAGAGCAACTAGATTCTTCAAATTTATTGCATTATCCCTCATTTTCATGTTCCCATTGAACCCCTATTTTGTTAAAATAAAGCTTTTTATTTATTTTTTTCAACAAAGAAATTGAAATCTTTCTTCTAGATGGCGTCTTGAAACTGTTGTTAGCTAAATTTGAATCATGAATGAGTCATTCCATCGATTCATCTCTCTGGTGATGTGACAATAATGAGACAAATCTGATTGAAAGTTGCGGTAAAATTAAAGTGTCGACCTTTCAAACAGAGTTGAAATAGAATCGGCTTCGACATTGTACTCTTGGTGACTCACTTGGGCATCATCTCAAAATTTTATGTTTGTCAAGTTTAAATAAACTGATTGATTGCAATTTAATAATAAAACTTGAATCGATAATACTGAGGGCCTGTGTCAATAAACAACTTCATTCTTTACAAGCAAATGGAGAATGCACACGTGTCACAGTGGCGACTGTATGAACGAGGTCAATCAAGAAACTTTTTTGAAACTTTTTTGAAACTTTTTGAATGGACTGAATCGATACATTGGGCTAGAATTGGACCATATGGTGTTAGAATGGTAGAAAGGCACACGAGCTAATCAATCAATCAATTTAGTTGAAAAAAAAGTTTTTCATTAAGAAGGTCAGATGGAGAGAAAGTTTGAGAAATAAATCTTTTAAACAAACAAACAACAAATATGATTGATCGTTGATGAGCTTCACTAGTGGCCATCACTTCAATCGGTTAAAATTTAATCCAATCGGTTCAGTTGATGAAACTAGCTTAGTTAGAAGAAAAAATCAATCGGATATTGTTATCACGAGTTTAGAATTGTGATTACATTGATTTAAAATGACCAAAAAATTCATTTCCAAACCGACTCTTCATTCAAGCGTTCAAGGGTAAAGGAAATAGCTAGAGTTGGAGTCCATTCTATTCTTTCCCCAGAGAGTTTGATAAAAAAAATTGAACAGCATTCAAGCAGCAAATAGACGACCAGTAAAAAAATTCTGCTCATCAACATTGAACAAACTAATTGCCTAGAATCGAATCCAAAATTTGAAAAAAATTCAGTGTCCGAGTGTGGCCCCAAGTGGTTGCTTAAAATAACTGTTGGTTTGTTTGTTTTAAAAACACCCAATTCCTAGATGTGAGCGATTTTTTCAAGCAAAGAATGGTGTTTTGTTTTTGGGTTTTTGCAGTTCTGGAACAATAAAACAGATAGATAGATAAAAGACAACATCAACAAACCTTGCTTGCTTGCTTGCTTGCTTGATTCGAATCAATGAGCACACACAACAACAAACGATACTTTACCTTTTCACGAACTATAATCGATTTGATTGAGGGTTTGAGGCAAAAAAGAGAATAAAAAACAACATCGATCACTGAGAGAATAGAGACTTTGTTTCAGTGTTTGTTGTTGTTGTCTCATCCCTACGGCACAGTCGACAGATAACAGACAGACAGACAGACAGGCAGCCAACAAACAAACAGCCAACCAGCTAAAAAGAATTCCGGTTTAAAATGAGAGAATGAAACGATGCTTGAATAATAAAATACAATACAATACAATTCAATCAATTTAAATATTCACAGAAGGAAGAGAAAAACTCTTTTTTTTTTGAATAATCCCATTGAGAAGCATTCAACCAACAGCCTACCAAAAACCTTGCTTTTCATTGGATCGGTCTCTTGGAGCTTGTGTTGAACGGTGAAAAAAGTTTCTGGTTTTCGGGTTGGCAACTTTTTGTTTAGTTTTGTTTGGCTTGGTTTTGCTTTGATGATGATAATTTAAAGTTGATGATCATTGAATTGTATTGAATTTAATCAAATGAAACAAAGTTTATAAATTTATTTAGTTTTTTATGTTGCTGATGCTGTTGGTTGGTTGGGGTCTGATGACTGGTGCCCCAAGAGTCCCGAATGTTTGTCTTGATTGTCTGAAAGGATGCATTGAGCCATAAATCATTTATTATTTTACATTCTCCTTGAATGGACCAAAAAGGTTACATCAAAACATTTCGATTCGTTCTTTTTTCTTCTTAAATTAAATTTCATTTCATTTCATTGTCTATGTTTGTTTGTGGTGGCGAAGAAGAAATGGAATTTCTTATTAAGATCAAGCGGTTCAGATAAGAGGAAACTTTTTCTAACGTGATTCATCCATTCTTCTTGATTGGCGCAGTCAGTTTGGTTTGATCAATGAATCAGTCAGTCAGTCAGTCACCTACTAATACTAATCAGAAATTTAGCCTTTAGGCCAAACAACAATACAATCTGTTTGATCTGATTTGATTGAAGGCACCGCTTCTGCACACAATACAAAAGCTATTTTTTTCCAAAAAGCAAAGTAAAGTGAGAGACATAAATAAATTTTGCTACCAAACAAACCAGCCAACAAGACAGAAATTGGATAATTCTATTACCAAACTGCGACGACAACGACAAACCAAATTTGAATAAATTCTTCAATTAACTCTCTCTCTCTCTCTCTCTCTCTCTCGCTTGAATCAAAACTGTTTGGAAAAAGTTGAGATGAACGTGCCATCCAACCACCATCCCCTGAAATAAAATTAAATTAAAATCCTTCATCTCCTCTTGCTGCTCCGCATGATTTTCGGTCAGTAAGCCGTTTGTTGGCTTAAAGAAAAAGTTTTGTCATGTTGATTATTTTAATAAGAATTGCAATTTGCATATTTCTTGAATTTTTAAAAAGCAAAAAACTTGAAAGTTTAGCAAAAAAGTTTTTTTTTAAAAAAAAAAAAAGAAGCTTGAAGAATTTGAAACAAGTTGAAAATGAAACATTGATTCATTGGGAGAAAGGGTCTAACAAAATAAAGTTTACTGAATTGTGAAAATATTCGATTCGGCTTTCTTTCTCTCAACTAACCAACATCAACTGTTGTCAAGCAAACAAACCAAAAAACCGTAATGTCATTAAAAAACATCAACAGAAAAAAATCAAATCAAATCAAACAAAATGAAATGAAATGAAACGAAATGAAACCAACTCAAGTCAAGTCAACTTGACTCAATTCAAATGAAATGAAAGTTTTCCATTGATCAACCAAAATTTGATCGAGAAGAGAATCAATGGAATTGATGCGCGCACATACAACCCAATTTCAATTGATTTTGGAAGCCGTGGTGGTGGTGGTGGTGGTGGCGGCGGTGGTTTGTGGTCTCAATAAGAAAAAAAATGATAAATTTCACTTTTGGAATTTTTTTTTTCCTTGCTAAATGAATGCAAATTTGTGAAATATGCATGCGAGTTTGGCTGCAAAACCACCGCACAAATTTTTAAAGGCTAAAATGATTGAATTTCATTGGCGTGTTGAGGGTGAAAAATGCTGAGCTTATTCAATTTAGGTTAAAGAAAGAAGAAATTCTTTTTGGAGAAACCAGCAGTGATAGATTAATCATTGCCAGTAAAATTCCAATCGATTAGATTTCATGGCATCATGATGAGAAGAGAAATTATTAGAAAGTTGAAGAAAAATTATTTACAAATTTATTTCTTTCCACTCAATTGGATTGTGTTAGAAAGTTTGAAAGAAAGAATTGCCTATCACAACATTATTGGAACAAACGAGAAAAAAAAATCAATGCAAACCCAAAGAAATAAGAGATTATCTGGAGAAAAAATCCTTTTTTACAATGGTCATATTTACAAATCTCATTGATCAACGTTGATCGATTGATGCTTCTAGAAACTATTCGTCCTATTTACATGGCCTAAAAAACTTAAATAGCTCAACCTGACTAGAGTTTACTAAATTTGACCATTGTGGTGGTTGTTGTAGCGAAGACTATTGTAGTAAGAGAAGGGCGGAGGTTTTCGCGACAAAGAAGCCATCGGATGTTGAGGCGGTGGAAGAGGCGGCGGTGGCGGTTGGTCAAAATTGAAATAGATTCTGGTAGAAACAGGTGATTGATGGTATTGTTGAGTGAACCTAGGCGAAGGTGGAACAATGTTCGAACTACTGTTCGAATGTTGACGCAATAATGATCCATAACGATCACGGTTGTCCACAATGTGGCCACCTTGATTGGATGTCATTCGCAGCTTTGGCAGCTTTGTGATCGATCCATTCTCAGAAATCATGGACGGCATCATGAAAGTGGTGTTGTTGTGGTGGAAAATTTTCGGTGCTGCTGTTTGTTGATTGGAAGAGGAGGAGAATATTGAAAAATCCCGATCCGGATTGTAGGCAGTTGATCGAATACTGATTTCATCATCAACAGACCCATTCAACGAGTCTTTTCGATTGTTTGAGGTTGTTGTCTCTGTTTGTGGTTTATCAAAATTTCTTAGCATGTTATTGGAAATTTCCTCGTCACTTTTATTGCCAATCTCTTCCTCCTCATCATCAGTGTGGCTATCCTCGTTGGAGGAAGAGGATGAAATTGGTTTCATACTTTTGTTGCTGTTGGTTTGCCTTCTTCTACGAACTTTCTTCTTTCGTTTCTGATGTTTTGATGAGCTTGATTTCTTAAGACTAGAATCAGAGAATCGAATCGGCTCTTTGACCACTTCATAGTTATCGTCATTGTAATCGCAATGAGAAGAAAAATCGGCATCTTCGTTGTCATTGGTCGAATGTGGATGGAATTTTTTATTGCTTGAAGCTTGAAGCTGCGATGTTTGATGAAAATTAGTTGAAGCCGTGGTGAGGTTAGTTGAGCCTGTCAATTGATCAGTACCGGTCGATGACAAACCACCACCGCAACCACCTCCCCCACCACTCTCATTGTTGTTGATCGAGTATTCAGGCTCGGCGTACACATTATTCGGTGAATAGGCCGACACCAAAAATGGATGCATATTGTCAGCAGGACGACACCCGTACACAGAGCTGGCAGAACTATACGGATTGTTGTGTGTAGAAGCGATTCGGTAAGATGAAGAACCACCCTTCAATGTCCCTACAGCGATGCCATTGGAATTGGCTGCACCGGACATACGATAAGCAGCACTGAGCGTAGCTGTTTTAGATCGAGCATCTAGTAGAAAATCTTCAATCAAATTTTCACTATCTTGTCCATCATCAATAGGTTTGTCGGTCGATCGAGTTTGAATCTTTGAGGAGTGGATGCTCCTGAAGAAGCCCCAGAGCTAGCGAAATCTTTGAATCTGGTTCGGTTTCGATTGCAAAAGAACACCAAACTAGTGATGGAAACGAGTAGCACACAGAACACTATCACACAAGTCGAGGCGGCCATCAGCATAAAACTATCGCTGCTTTCATCACCCGATGAAGAGGAGATCAAGTCTGATGTTGGATTCTCTTGGAACCAGCATGGTGCCGATTCTCCAATAGCATTGGAAACGACACATGCATATTCATGAAGATCCACATCGAATGGAACACTCATCACAACGTTCTGTCTCAAATGAGCCTTGTGTTCGTGAGCTGATGATGAGGCAAGGGGCCGGATCATTTTGATAGATGTCTTCTTTGGTAGAAGAAACAAGATGGTTGGAGGAATAGGTTGGGCCACTGTCACTAGTGCCATAGTCATAATCTTGAATAGCGATGAAAAGCGAATGATCACTGTTGACAGAAGGGTGAATTTCAATCATCTCTGAAGAGCTAGAACTGTTGCCCGCTCTGCGGAACCAAGAAAACTTGGCTGGAGCTGGATTCGAAACACCCAAACAAGACAACAACATTGGTACATTGTCGTCGGCTGTTGAAGCCGATTCTTGCTTATTGAATTTCCTCGAACTGACTGTTGAGATGAGTAGATGATTTTTGACGAAACACTTTGGCGCTATTGATTCGGCGCAGATCACAATCTGGTCGGTCTGAATCAGTGTGACAATCATGAATAATGAATTTTTTTGTTCAATGTGATGAAGAAAAAGAGAAACTTACAGAATACGTTGATGGAGAGAACGGCGGTAGCCGAGCCGTGAGAGTTGACAGCGACACAGGTGTAATTTCCAGACAAGCTTCGTGTAGCATGAAATCGACCCGATTCTTGATGTTGCTTGTTCGCTACTCGAGCATCTGACCTCAAAGCCGACCTTTGCTTCATCGCAGAGCTGGATGATGGCTGTCTTTTACGAGCCAAATCACTGGTCGACTGATCCAACGTCAATCTAGGCCCAATCACCACGATGGTTTCGTTGTATCGAGTCGTGTCCAGATGATTTGATGATCCTATTCTCGAAGTTTCAGTGAATGGTTCGAACGTCCAATAGTAGCGAGGAGCCGGATGACCAAAAGCAGTGCAGAGAATTGGCTTTTCAGGGTAGCCTTCGCCTTCCAATAGATCTAACGCCGGAACAGAGAGATGAACAGTGTGAGGAGCGTCTATAATTGAATTTCACTGTTAGTCTGTGGTCTGTGGCTTGAGAGAACTTACATTCCCGTCGGAAAACAGTTGTAGAGAAAACTGGCTGGCCAAGATCGATTTCCGATTGTGAAACACAAGTCAGATGATCGAAATCAAACAAAGCGGTGGTGTTGAGCACGTGCAACTGCGATACAGTATAACTGTGTGATTGATTGGATGGGCCTTGATTGTTTGTTGTGTGAGCGTTGGGCATTGATTCATGATGACTGATTTTTATTGTGAACTCAAGATCATTCCCATTACGCAGTTTAGCTTGGTATTGGCCTTCGGTGGTGGATGAATGCACGATTCCACGGCCATCAATCGATGTCAAGCGTGTAATGTTGTTATGCAGCCATTGGATTGAGCAGAGAGGATGACATTCAATCAGACAGGTCACTGTTAATGATTGATTGGATAGAGCACCGATCGTTGATGGCAGATCCGGCTTCAGCAATCGCGGTGGCGCTAAAAAAAATTTATTCCATTTTCGAATGAGTGAAAAAATTCTCTTACATTTGACATCAAGCAAAAACTTTCCCGCTTCTCCATATCCTAGATCATTGATGGCCAAACAGCGATACTCGCCAGAAGTAACCAAGTCCGCTTTGGGTGTACGCAATCGAGCAATCAACGGACTCATCTTGCTTTGTTCAACATTGAAATGACTAGTCGCTCCCTCAAGCCGAACACCGTTGTGTAACCAAATTATTCGATTGGCACTGGGATTGCCTGGCTCATCCACTCGACACTCGAGCAGCGCTTGCGAGCCTCTCAGCACAAAAGTGGATTTTGCTGAGAAATCAACTTGGTTTTCGTTGACCAAAGTCAAGGAAGCTTGGCCTGGAGGATCTGAAAATGGATCAAGTTGAAAGTGAATACCACCCCAATCACAAATCCTCTTACATTTGACAGAAATATTTTTTTCGCTTGATATTCGACTAGAATTAGTGGCGCCATTGAATCCCAAGCAGCTATAATTTCCGGAAAGATCTTTGGTGACGTTCTCAATGAAAAGTAAATGCGGCTCATCAAGATAATGGACATATGGCTGGTCATTGAGGTTGTTGTTCAACAAAAATTGACCATTCACAGGACCCGAGAGCGGAGTCGATTCATCGTCAAAATGTTGTTGATCGAGTCGCAGGTTGACACGATGCAAGAAACTATGTGACAACAATGTTGGCGTGGTTTGTTGTTGAGCCAGCATCGATGATGATTGATGAGCAGCCGATTGCTTAGCTTGTTTCGATTGTTGGAGGTGTTTGAAAGAAACAGTATTTAAAAAATGCCGTCCGTTTCGGTACCATTGAACGGCGATCAATTGCCGTGGCTGGCCCATGATTGTCGAACACCGAAGTCGAATTTGAGGCAGCGGTTGGTCGGAACGTTGTTCGAGAATTTGGTTGGCAGGTTCAATAATATCCAACATGACAACTGGTGGATCTATATTGAAATTGGTCAAAAAAAAACATTGAAGCCATTGTTCAATTTGAAATTCATTGAGAAATTTACTAACAGGCTACTTCCAAACGAGCGGTGGTGATTGAATATCCATGGCCATGTTGGTTACCTATTCGGCAGCTATATTCTGCACTATCGTTTCGGTCGATATCGTTGATGGTCAAGGTTGGTGTGCCCCGTTCATCTTGATTTGACCATAGTTTGCTTGATGCGATGGCGTTCGATTCCGACCATTGATGATCGAATGTGATGGGACGCCGATCTTTGTACCAAATGATTTCGGTTAGATTGATTGGATTGGCGTCGTACGTGCACCACAATTGTATTGAGGAAGATTCATTGACAGCTATCAAGCCGTCTGGTTCGATGGCCACCACCGGTGGATCTGAATTCAATGAAAAAAATGAGTCAAAAAGTGGTGATGAATCATCAGAGAAATTTTTTTTTTGTTTTGTTCGCGGTTGTCTAATTTGAAAATCAAACAATCAGCGACCATTCAGTTCAACAACTTGAGGCAATTTGAATTGAAGCGCTTGCGCTGTGTTGTTTGTGTGTGACAGAATGGAACGTGACTGTAATCAAATTGATTGCCAATCAATCGATTCCGAGATGAAGATCTCTCTTTTTCTCTCAGTACAAGCAAATTCAACGTTTTCAAATTCTTCTTCTTAAAGGAGCTTAATCGGGGTCCCATTTGTTTCATTTGGGAGGTGTGCCCTCCCTCCATCGATCAATCAAAATGGATCGAGCGAATGCAAATGACACTGAAACGTGACCCAGCATTGGAAAATGATGCTTTTTTTAAAAAACGAACAACTCACATAATTTAAATTGATTAAAAATTGTTTAGGCATTAGCAAAGCAGCCATTCAAATCGAATGCCATTTCAAAAATTGCAAATGTTTATGGTGATTGAAATCACAGTTTCTTTTCTCATTCGACGACGAATCGAATTTCAGTTACGATTTGAATTGAAATGTTTTAGCAGAGACAAGTTTGTTGGCCAAAGAAGTCAACCAGTCAGCGAAGGCGAAAATAAATCTAATTAGAAATTTGGGCATTGTGTATTTTGGGAAAATGTGTGTGTTGTGTGTGTGTGTTGTTAATGATCATAAAACAAGTGATGAACAAAATGATCGAATCCCCAAACGGTCATCTTCTGAAAACTTGGTTTGTTCCATTGTTACCATTTTGGGGCCAATTAGGTAGTTGTATGGAGGGCGTGTAGAACTAAAAAAAACCCGTCATCATTGATGATGAATCATTGACAGTCATGACTGTTTCATAGCAATTTGATTGAAATTTTCGTGTTTGCCTAAAATTTTCCTTCTAGCTAAATTTTAAAGCGGAAACAGTTTTCCCTTTCTACCATAACCGCCAATCAAAGAAGAATGAGAATAAGTAACGAGAATTTTCTGTGAAAAGAACAAGCACGTGCCAAGCCGGAATTTCATTCCTTCTGTTGTTGCGGTAAACGGTTCACAGGAAAAATAATCTTCTGTGACTCTTCTTAAACTAAGCCAAACCGATCACAATTGGTTAGCATTGAAAAGAAGAATTCTAATTCAATTCCTTTTTGTCTCGTTGCATCATCATAAAACAAGAACAAGAAAAACACATCTTTTCTAGATGATGATGACACATCTTTAACAACAAACACAAATGATTGATTGGTCGGTTGGTTGTTGTTGGCTGTTGTTGGCTGTTGTTGGATGCCGTTATTTTCCATCATCATTAAAATGAAATTAAGCAAAGTTGAAGTTTTCCTCATATAGAGAATATTCTTTAATAAAATTCCTCCATTTTCAAATTTAATAGACGACATGATGATGAGAAAACAATAACCTTTGGTGCCATTTGGCCTGTCTGGTTGGTGCACCAAGCAAAACTCTCCTTCTCAAAGCTCACATTCATTAGGATGGCAAAGCCATCGATGCGAGACCGAGAGGCAGGCACAAAGAAAAATGAGTTTTATGTCATTTTTGTTTCATTGTTCATCATCGTTTTGATGGCCTCAAACCAGAACTAAAATTTTAGTGTTGGAATGTTTGAAAAGTTGAATGAAACACAATCGGTTTGTGCAGAGTTTTCTAGAGCAATCAGTTTAATTAGAATAATTGAGTATTTCTCCTCAATGAATATTTTTGGTGAATTTTTTCTCTAGTATTATCAATAATTTTCGAAACATTTTCGAAAAAGTATTGGCTACAAGAAAAACAGAAAAAATCAAAAAGCCTCTTGAGATTGGAAAATAATATTCGACCAAAATGGCAAGAGAGTTTTTGAGAAAATTATTATGATGCTTTTGCCTTTAGAAGAAGAACAACAAAGTTTCAAAAAAGCCATAATAAAGTTGATAGGAAAGCACTTACTACAACAACCAAAGCGAAATCATTGAAGTGGCATTAAAGTTTAAACAATTTTAAAACAACGTTGTTTTTTTGTGAAAAGTCATCATTTTGTGCCGACTACTCTCAAATTTACTTGAATGTCATTTATCAATTTTGTTCGTTTCGTTTCGTTTTGTTCGTTTTGTTTCGCTTAGTTTTGTTCTGTTTTGCTTTGTTTGATTCATCCATTCCAGGGAACAGAGGAGAGAGAGAGAGAGAGAGAGAGAGAGAGGGCATCGCATTACAAAACTAAACTAGACTAGCCTGAATTGAACTGAACTGAAAATCCAAGCTATCAATTAGAGTAGAGTCCGTTTCATTGAAACGACCGGCCAACCACGCGGCTCATCTCAAAAAAACACGCGCTTTCTCTCTTTTGAAATGAGCAACGCTTCACTGTCGACTTTGTGACACACATTGAAACCATTGAAATGAATCAATTGTTCCACATTTATGGCGATAATGATGACAAAAAGGCTTTTATTCCATCTGATCGAATTGATGCTGTGAATATTAATATTAATGATAGCCCTCAAACAGAACCATCCAAATTGAATTCATTGTTGGCATTCGTTTAGAAGAATAAAATTAGTTGAAACGAGAGTGGTGTCAGAAAACAAAATTCTAATTTGTCTCGCTTGTTTGGGAGAAGTGAGAACCGAAAAAATCGATTCTTTTCAAAGAAAAGAACAATCGAAATGTTCTGTTGGCGGATGAGCATGGTGGCTCATGTCGATGACACTCAGGCAGAAGCGAACACACCCTTCTCGCAGAAACTCAAGCAAAGTTTCAATTAGAATTTTGGAACCTTCCTCAACTTTACAAAAAAACAAAAAAATTAGGCTCGGGCTTTGCGGATTTGTGATGATGATTGGCGGCAAGAGAGTTTTCTTTTGCTGGCTAACAACAAAACTAAACTCTGTGAAGAAACTGTGTGTTTTTGTTTTTATGAATATTAAAAATTTTTTTTCTAGCCCAACTAGATGCCGGAGCTGGAAGAAACCCTTTTTAGCATCATTATCACTACCATCACCATCATCATCATCATCGCGAAAATAAATTCGAAATACGGCCCAAAGAAGAAAAGTCATTTATTTTGTTGTTGGGTGTTTGGTGGATATAGTTTGTTTGTTTGCTTGCTTGCTTAGTTTTTGGTTGGTTGGTTGGTTGGTTGGTAGCCGTCATTTGCATCATACCAAAAAGGCTCATATAATCCTCTCGATGCAATCATCATCCATATTTATCACACACACACACACTCATTGTGTTTGCAAATTGAATTCAATGAGAATAGTTTTGAAATAAGCCACACTAACACACCATAAATACAACATAAATCTCTTTCTTGTTGTTGCTTGCTTGCTAACAAACAAAAAACGTTTCATTTTAATTAATTATCATCAACAACAACAGAAAAAATAAAAACAGACAATCAAAAATTGAACTAGGCCCTAGATACTAGCTTGTTTTTAGAAACATAATGTACAGTGCAACCATAATTTCAACCATTCTCGAAAAGACCAGTAGTCTCCAAGAGTCAGCCAGCGTTAATAATTTTTTGATTTCTGAGCGTCAATCAAACTGATCAAGCAAAGCAATGTGATTGAACTGGCTAAAAGAAAATTTTTGCAATGGAAAGTATCGATGGTTTGACTATTTGTTTGAATAGTGATAACGAAACAACGACTGCTTGCAAAGACCCAAACACACAGCCTCAGTAATTAATCATAACGTGAATCAAGAAGGAAAGAAAGAAAAAAGAAATTCTTTGCACAGAATTTCTTCTGTCAAAGAATCAGGAGAAGAAAATAGAGAATTATATGCTCGATGATGGATGGAAAGATTGAAACCTAAAAGGAATGATGATAAGGAATGGATGAAGGAATGGATGAATGAATGAATGGTGATACTATGTAGCTTTCATTCGGACAACATAATGCATCCCTTTTTCAACCGTTGAGAGAAAAGAGTCTTGTTTGTGGCTTGAAAGAAGAAAATCGATAGGACTATCATTAAAAAAGTCTCACTTTTATTCATTTTTTGTTTGTCAAGGATTTAGTTGAAATGTTAAGTTTGGCTACCACCCGCTTGGGAAAAACTTTTCCTTAATGCGTTTTGACATTAGGAGAAAAAAATTTAGAATTTCTCACACACACACAATAAAAACAGTGAGACAACATAACATAACGGAACGAATCAATCATTCCATTCATTCGTTGATTTGATTTGAATGGAAATTCATCACCATCATCATTTTCTATTGAGAAACTCTTTCGCTTTCTGATTATGTTTTTGAGAATAAATTTATTCCCATCTGATAAGATAAAGATTTCAAAGTGTTTGTTTTGCTCGAAAACAACTCGAGAATAGTATTTAAAATGGGAAAAAAGCCGCACCATCAGCAATAATGATCGGCTGGATGCAGCAGCATTGCTTAGGTCCAAAACATGGATGCCATATATAATGATAATCGATATTTCTTCTCCGATATTCATTATTATTATTTGAGCTGGTGTTTGGTGAAAAAAGAATGTTCTCAATCTAATAAAAATACAACGTCTCAAGATGAATGAGAGAAAGAGAAAGACAAGGCAAGGCAAACAACACCGACTGTCCCTATATATAAAGCTTTGCCAAGCTTTGGCAGGCATCCCGCCATACCATAGAAAGCAAATTTTTCATCATGCTTGGTATTTTTTGCTTTTTTATAAATAAAAATAGAAAAATGGAAAGAAATCAAATAAATCAAAAAAAAAAAAAATCCTCCTTGGTTTGCTTGGTGTGTGAGGAGTTTCATTTGCTATTTCAAAGTTTTCTTAGCACACTTGATACCTCTCTGTGGTAGCTATGATTATGATGGTTATGGCCCCACCATTAACAAGTGTGTAATGATGGACAAAAATTTAAAAACTCTGCTTCGATACGGCTATTAATCACTTTTATTCGAACACTCTCACTCGTTCATTGGCATTGTTGTTATGAAAGAAAGCCGTCAATTAGAAACTGCACAGCAAACTATGCGCCCCCCTCTCTCTCTCTCTCTCTCTCATTCAAATGGAATGCAATTCAACTAGAAAGAATATTAAATCGAACAATAATGACCGTCGTTTGTTAAAACATCTTAGTTTAGTACTACTTCTAATCATTATTCCAAACGATTCTTTTGCAATGATGATGATGATCACATAATTTATATGACAACCACCCAATGCTAACAATAGGAAAACATTCTTTCTAGGGAATCAATTCAAATTTCTTCTGCTTGTGACACAGTGTATTGGAGAAGAATTGAGATTTTTTGATGGATCACTTACATTGAACTTGTATTTGGACGCCTTGAAGCAATGGAACCTCGTTACGATCTCGTAGCACTTGATTTGAACCTTTGCAAAAAAACTCTGCTTGATGGTCGTGACGAGTGGCGACAAAAGCCAAAAGACTGGTTGTTCGATACGTTCCATCTGTCATCAGTTCGGTTGTGATTCTGGTTCGGGCTATCATCGATGAAGGATGATGCTGTGTTTTCAGTTGCTCCCCACCAGATGATGATGAAGAAGAGATGAGCTGTTGCAGATCTGTCATCGTCTCAGCTTGAACTACTTCCGAGCGATTGTACCAAGTGATGTTGGCCGAAGGGCGAGCCCCATCAACCGTACACCTGATTATGACAGTCTCACTGGATTGAACTGGCAATCGAGGAGAATCGACTCGAATGGTTAGCGGACGAACTTGAATGTCCAATAGAAGCCATTCACGAATGATGGAGGTTTTGTTCAATGTTGAAGAGGATGATGAATGCCTCTCATCATTAACATTCTCATCGATCGTATTGTTCCAAACTACTCGACATTCAAACTTGGCACCAAGATCGTACCGATTGGCGATTATCTTGGTGGTAGCGACCACTCGGCGTCGAACATTGAGTCGTTGTGCCTCCTCGGCTTGATCCAACTTTTTCCATGATTGATGAGCTTGTTCGGTAAATGGTTGAGGATTGTCTTTGTTGATCAGATCGAAATTTTG
This sequence comes from Octodonta nipae, assembly GCA_034190945.1. Taxonomy (NCBI): domain Eukaryota; kingdom Metazoa; phylum Arthropoda; class Insecta; order Coleoptera; family Chrysomelidae; genus Octodonta; species Octodonta nipae. Next base: position 16,561 of record JAVLUE010000313.1, on the reverse strand, counting down.
CTCTGTTTCCAAATCAGTGATAGTGATTTTCGATCGTAAAGGTCGTGATCCGTTGAACCACCTGAGTTCGGGCATCGGTCTGCCCCCAAATGTCGAGCATTCAAACACGATTGTATCGCCTTCTTTGAATGGGCCGATTTGACGATCACGAAACATTTCAATATCTTGATTTTTTGAAGATTCATCGGACTCAAACAAAGTCTCTGGACTAGAGGGCGACTTGGCACTTGATTTTGAAGAAACTTCAACTTTGTCTTGTTTGTATTGGGCCAAAGTTCTACCATTGATTTTGATGAGAGGTGAGCTCGGCCTAACTGTTTACAGGAAAAAAGAAAAAACCAAATCAATATCTCAATGAACTTAAGCCAAGCTAAGTGAATCCAAAAAAAAAAAGAATGAGCAGCCGGTGCCGAATTTCGACTTAATTGAATTTGGCGCTAAAAAATTTACTATTGGCTTGCAATGAATTTAAAATAGCGCGTCAAGTGCGGTGATAGTGTCGGTTGGTTGGTTTGTTTTGTTGTTTCAATTGTTGGCAGAAGCATTGAGATGCTTGCTTCATCATAGACAAGACGAATGTCTTGGTTAATTTGCATAAAAAAACCCTCACATCACATGCAAGACAAATCTAGATGGAATATTTTGTTCGAAAAAAAAGCAGATGTGCACCAACCTCAGAAACTTAACAGAGGAATTATAGAAATTTTTTGCTAGCAAGAAGAGCCTAGAAATCCTTTTGAATCAAACCGAATGGTGTCTGTGTGTGTGTGTGTGTTTGGTGTTGTCAATTTCATAAATATTCATCTTGAATGAACAAATGAGTTCACTACTCTGCGAGACTCTCTCTCTAGTTCCAGATTAAGAATTCGTTTTTTTAAAGTTTCAGTAGAAAATGAGAGAGAGAGAGAGAGAGCGGGGAGAATCAATTAAGAAAAGTTTAAGTGAACGTGCTCTACGACTTGGAATTTAATTAAAATAAAAATTTCTCAGAACTTGAGATAAACAACAACACTAACCAACCAACCAACCAACCAACCACGAAAAGTTTTTTTCAAATTTCAAATAAAAATGAAAATTGTGCCATTGCTTTACAGCAAAGTGGCAATAAGGATTTTCTCTTGGTTGGTTGGTTGGTTGAGTGAGTGAGTGAGTGAGTGAGCGAGTGAGCGAAAAAAATGAAATAAAATAGCCTGCGGAGTGAAAAAAGAAATGGATGTGATTTATTTATTGGAGATTGTTGGAGAAGCTGTTTTCAGTGGAACACTTGCAACTAGACAGAACACATTAAAAATGGAAACATTGTTTTGTGAAAAAGTTGCTTTGCTTTTGGTTGTTAAAACAAAAGTTTCAGTTAAATTCGAATTTATCATTTGCAGAGAGAAAAATTCCCTTCAAACTAATCAACACTGTTTAAAAATTATTTCTGCCTTCTTGGAAATAAGGGATTGTTGGCTCGAGCTATGGAGCAGCAGCAGATCTTTGTAATTTAATCAAAAATAATGATCATCAATTTTGTTTGATAAACATTCACTAAATGATTCAATTCTTGTACGAATCGAACGAAAGAGTTGTTTCAAGATGGCAGCAAACAAAACAGAACAGCAAAAGAAGAGCAAAGAAAGGCTTAGAGAAGCGCCTAGTAGAGCAAAAACAAATTAATCTTTTTGCTTGAACAGTGACAGCAAAAGCACGCTTCACGGCAATAAATCATCATTTCTTGCCCTAAAAAATAAACGTTTCTCATTCTCTCTCTCTCTCTCTCTTTTCTTTTAAGACTAGGCTTTAATTTGAAATTTATTTTTAAAACAAAGAAAGAGATTGAGTTTGGTTGGATTGAATCAGAATGTGTTCGATGTTTAATGCTTTTCCATAATTAGCACGATTCTCGCCAGCCACTTTAAGGCAATGGGTAATGGATGCTTGAAGATTGACTTCTTAATAGTTTCCTTCTCTCTCATTCTATTTGATGATTGAAATAAATTTTACTTAAATTCTATTCTACATCTATTATAGATTTTTAACTAAATTATTAATTGAAACTAGGCACAAATTCTTTTTGTTCAAGATTAAAAATGAATTGCACTAACCTAGAGTTTGTACCCTGATGTATGTGAGTGAAGGACACTTTCCATGCGCATGTGGTGTAACATAAGTGACATCGCATCGATACAAGCCTTCATCTTGTGCCACCACTGATTCGATGGTTAACTGAGCGAAATTTGATTTTGAAAAATCTTTAGGACCGAAGCGTACGCGTTTGCCGTGACTGTTTGCTTCTAAATCACCCATCACACGTTGGAAAGATTCAGAGTGAATGAACACCCGCTGCCATTCACCGTTGTTGAGTGTGGTAGCTCCTGGTGGACGTGGTGGCTTGTTCCCTGACGAGCTTGAAACACCTTGTGAAAAAATATTGCCCGATGACGATGAAGAGGATGAAACACGATTAACGAGATCTTCCTTTTTCTCTATGGTGACATTTTTGGTGAATGTTATAAAGTAGATACGACCACAACCAGTTACATCGATGGCACAAGGCAACGTGATTTCCGATCCAACATAGGCCGAAACTGTGTGCCAACGATCGGTACCATCAGTGACAGCCAATGGCGAGTCGGCATGTGATGAGATAGGAGAATTTAATTTTTTGAAACCAATCGACTCATGTTGTTCATTTTCTGCGTCCTCATTGCCATCATGCCCGAACAAAGCTTTCAAACTAGTGGATCGACCTATTTAAAAGAAAATTTTTAAAATTAATGACAAGAGAATGGAAAAGAGTGTTCTATGCCTGGCAGGCATTAAACCAAAGTATCATACTGAAACTCATCAATCATTGAAATGATTGGAGAAATGCATTTTTTTTAACACTTTTTAGGCAAGGATCGATCGAATGAGCAAGCGATCGATCGATGTATTGATAGAGAAAGAATTCATTCCAACCAACCAACCAACCAACCAAAACAAACAGAATAGAAAAGTTTTGCTTTGTTTTAGTTTGGTTGTGCCAGAAAACAATTTGCTATTCTGGATTAATACCGATTTCTGGTTGATTGGTTTGTGATAAGTAAAGTTTCAAACTGAGCAAAGTGTGAGATTTAAAATCAGGGAATGCTGAATCACACACCATATTATGGGCTTACCAACTTGATTCAAGTTTAGTTTAAGAACAATGAATCAATTGATGAGCCATCCCTCCACCATACCTCTCCGAAAACAATCGAATAAAACATTAATAATGTTCTCCTCTCAAACCAAAACCAATTCAATGGAAGAAAAGTGGAAAGAATGGTCTAAAATTGAGAAAACCTATGTTGTGATAAAAACAGTTCACTCGAAAGTATTTTTGACGCCCGAAAACACCATTAAATAAGGGGCTCTTATCAATGGAATGATTTTGAGAAAAGTTCAATCTGGCGGTTATCAGTTGGATTAAAGTAAAGATTGAAGTAAGTGTAATTAAGAATCAATCAAGTTTGTCAATAATAATTGATGGATATTCATTCAATGTTTGTTTGCCAGGCTTGTTCGTTTGTTTGTTAAATAAAATCAATCATATGCAATGTGTGCGGTGTGTGTGTGTGTGTGTGCGAAGATTTATTTTTATTATAAGCTCATAATTGCATTAAATAGTTAACTCCATTGCCCCACCAAAACGAATAAAAGTAAAGTCGTTGTTTTTATTATCGGGCGCCATATAACTTTCAATATTTGTAGGTCACAACACACCAAGATAGATTTTATTTGGTCTATATGGTGGAAAAAACATTTGGCCAATGTTTTATTTGGAGCGCCACCAGCAAAAGACAAGAAGCGAGCCAAACAACGAATGAATGATACAATCGAGTCAACGATTGAGCTTAATGAATCTCAAGTTGGTTCGTTTGTTTGGTTTGGACAAGACGCCAAGTGATTGATTGGCGTCTTGGGAGCCAGAATAAGCCTTATTCGTTTATTTTTCTTTTGTTCTTTTCAAACATTGAGAATATCATTGCATTGGCATGCTGAGAACTGGTTTTAAGAGAAGCCGAGAGCATTCTTATTGTTTGCTTGCTGATTTCAGTGAGGAGAGGCAAACAACCACCAACAATCGAGTCTAAGATGAAGTTTCAATAGATCTTTTTTTGCTCTTATTAAACCCAATTTACACATTTTCAATTCAACTAAAACCAATTCATTTGGCTGTTGTTATTGCCAAACAACAACCACAAAAAAGAAGAGAAGAGCACGTCAATTAATTAAGCGTTCATAATTCGTGCACACCAAACAGCCAGCCAGCCAACACACCGTTTTGTTTGGGAGAGAAAAGTTTCCAGTAACGAAAACAGGTTGATGGGTTTAATGGGACACCAACAACAACAACCACAAACAATCGAGAAGCAATTAAAAACTTTTCTCGATGATGATCGATGTTAGCAGAAATGGTGAAAGCCGTTCCAGAAACAAGACAACAACATGTTTAATGCAAATTAATTTCAAACCGATTGTGGTGATGAGACTGTGAACAACTTCATCACTGTGATCTCCAATTTGAACACAGGGAACAACTTTCATGGAAATTTTTTTTCAAAAAAATTCAATCCAACCAAGCAAGCAACAATAAAACTGTTGTTGAGCTTGAGAATCGGATTCATTCTCTCAGTTCTTTCATTGAATGAAATGGAATTATTTAATTACTCTCTAGTCAAATTCAATAGAAACAAACATAAAAAACTCAACTCATTGCAAGAAGAAAACTTTTCTGAATTTCTTCTTCTGTTAAAAAGAATTTTCTTTTGTTCTGAAAAAAAGTTTTACAATGCAAATCAGAAAAAAGGTCATTCTCGAGTTGAAAATCTTTTTTTGTATTCCGACTCATTGATCCATATAATAAAGTTTTGCCTTTCAAAACATCTAGCATTCGCACTCACACTGACACACCCACCCCACGCTGATAATGATCAATGATAGGCTTGCTTTAGTTTGATTATGATTTGCGTGTTTTACTTAATGGGTTTTGACAAAAACAGAAACGAATTGGAATCAATAGTAAATTCTGGTCACTTGATTTTTTTTGAATTGTGGGTTGTTAGAATGTGCGCACGCATCGGTGATTAACTTGAGCTGTGGCTGTGTTGTCTAGCGTGGTCATTATCAAGCAGCTTTCAATGATTGTTGCTGTTTTCTCAATACTAAAAGGCTAAAAAGGCCCTAAAGCTTTAGCTTTAGCTTCACACAAACAAGAAGAGGAAAAATTCATTAATAATAGGACGACCAAGTGGAATAACAATAGTTTGGTTTGGTTCTTTCTTACTAACAGCTCCACAAAAGTCAGTTTGGGGAGAATATTCGAAAAGTTTGAAAGAGAAAATCTGAAATAGAATCTGAATAGTGTCGGTGTTGCGAGACAATGATCGATTAAAATCGATAACTAAGTGAAACACATCTTTTATCTTGAATGTCCAACATCAAACAAATTTTGGAATGTCCAATTCCCTCCAACAGCTCAGCTATTTCAGTGGAATTTTTTGTTTTGCGTGCCGGCACGGCTGATCTGAAACAAGACAAAACAAAGAAAAATTTTCATTGAACTGTGCACAATACCGAACCAACCAACCAACCAACCAACCCAAGCCGAACCGAAATTGTTTCACGCCAAACAATCTCTCTCTCCTTCAACACACAGGGCGCGCTCTGCCAGATTTAGTTTGGTTCTGGTTGTTCTCTGTGCTGTTTGGACTCGACCTTTTACACTACAAAGAAAACTTTTCTGGTTGCTTTCTTTTAAGAATTTCTATTATAAAACCAAACCGAATCGAATCGAATCAAATAAGGAAGGAATGGTTGTTTACATTGTCGCACTACACACAATGCTTATAATGAGATTAGTGAGGATTTCCAAAAAGCATGGAACAAAACAATTTCTCATCAGCATAGCACAAATGAAAGCAAACTCGCCATAGATTTGAATATACCACGAATCGAGCAATCGAGCAATCAAGCAATGAGGCAAATCACCTGCTCCAACATTTTGGTCCGAATAAAGTTGTTTGAAGAAGCAACTCTTCTCTTCAATTGATCCATTAACAGTCAATTAAAAGGAGAAAAGGAGTTTTCTTCTCCAACAACACCCATGTAATGGATGTTTCCATAATGGAGGTTGTTCATTTGTTTCAACTGTTAATGTTTCGGTTTGCAATCAAACATTTCATTCCATTCCATGAGAAGCGAGAACTTTTCACTTTTTTGTTATCGAAATTTTCTAATCTGATTGCTATTGTTTTTTTGGCTGTTGTTGTTGAGAAATATTTTTGAAAAATTTCTAATACCCTATTAATCTGTTGCAATGATAAGAGACTCGATCAATTCGAAAGCACACCAAGAGGCTTGCTTTGAAAGCTTCTTGCCAATTTAAAATTTTTGTTTTTGTTTCAAACAAATCAATTTGTTTCAAACAACGAGAGTGAAGGAGTTGGTGGTGATGGGAATCAATACTTTTCTCAAACATCTAACAACCATCACACCACCGCTTCAACACAACAACAAAAATAATAGAATTCTGTGTTGAGTCTGTTTTATCAAACAAACAACAACAAAATAAACGATCATTTCAAGAAGAACAATTCTTTTCTGGCCTTTCATTGTTGTTTGGTGATGATTCTAATCTAATTAGCCTCTAACTGGCTGGCTGGCTGGCTGGCTGGCTGCTTGTTTGCTTGGTTAAAGATTGGTTGCTGTTGTTGAATGGTGTGAAAGAGAGGCTTTGTTTTCTTTTCTATTCTCTGTTTCTTGCTGCTTTGCTTTTGTCTGTTGGTATGGGCAAGATAAATGAATGTCGATTAATCAAAATCACATTCGTTCAATGCTTCTTTCAGCAGATAGATCTGATCATTGCATTAGGGAAAGAAAGTTTTCTTGCCATTTCTAAGGCCAGACAAATCAAAATATCACTGCACTCCAATTTCAAATCATTTCTTGTGGCAGAAAGAGTTTCTTTTGGAAAAGAGTAGAAATTTACATTCTTTTCCAACCTGAATTTTGAAGCAAAGTTAAGATAGATTGTGTGACAACAGTAGATAGTTAAAAACCATGTTTCTCAATGGTTGATGATTTCAATCGGTTTTTTGGGTTTAGGCACAGGGATCCGGTGATTGATGATATCTCTTAGTAACCAAGGCGAGTGATTATTCTTCGATGGTTAAGTAAGAGAGATGCCATCAGGCATACTAATGAGACCATGATGGTTGTCATTTCATTTTGTTTCCAGTTGTTTGTCTCGAAAAACAACATTGTTCACTGTTCAATGTTGTTGTTGTTGAGGACAAAACTAGAATGTTTTGTTCGGAAACCTGCTAGTGAGAGAGTGGTTGAACATGGTTTGCCAATCAAAACTCTAAACCATCATTGATGATGATTAAGCTAGACATCTTGATTCCCATCTTGAACAACATTTATTTCAGTGGAAATAAATCTTTTTTCAACCATTTGTAAATCGAGAGAACATTTGATTGAATTGTATGATGATTTTGGTGGTGGTGGTGGTGGTGGCAATCATTAAAAATTTATTCTTCCCAACAATGAACACTTTGCCCATAAATCGATAATAACGACCGACATTTCAACAAAACCAATAACAACTACCTCTCTGCTTTAACTGTGATTAAGCAATGCTGATCAGCAATCATTCAATTGTGAGCTAAATGAAAGCAACACATTTTTTAAATGTCGACTCAGTCCCATAAAATGAAGAAAATTATTCCCTGCACAGCAAAGTTTCAATTTTAAGATGTTTCTTCAATTTGACTTCACCAAACACAGGCCGCGGCGTTGAGTCAATCAATTCGAATGCAAAACCTTCATTAACATTCGAATTGATTGTTGGATATCATTAAGGCACTGATGTGCTGATGGTTGCATTTAGACAAACAACCATCTATTGGCACATCATCATCATAATCATTGTAAAACATAATCAACATCTCTTTTCATTCAACATGGCGGTCCGGCCCGAGAACCATTTAATTTATTCAAAACATTTCTAGTCTGCTTGCTTGCTTGTTTGTTTGTTTGCTTTTTGTGCTGGTGTCATCAAGTTTTCTATTTTTGAAACATTCTTTCTCTGAAACTACCTTGAACTGAATAAATGAATGGATCATTGGTAATGGTTTGTTGACCCAGGCCAAACAAAATATGGACCCTTTGAAAAAACCAGTGTTTGCTGTATTATGATTGTCATACATGCATTGAAATAAACAGCACAATTGAAGAGACATCAATTTAAAGTTCAAAATGGAAAAGTGGCGGTGGTGGTGGTGGTGGTAGTGCAGGGTAATCAATATCTTTTTTTCGCTTCGTTTGTTCAATTCAAACAAGAATCTGGTGCCAAACACACAACAACAGCAATAAGCGACTGAAAGAAAACTTTGATAAAAAAAAACTCTCTCCAACAGGAATAAAAACTATGAAAGTTGCCTTTTCGTCTTAAGAATATTCCTAACAAGTCGTGATGGTTGTTCCAACCTCTCCAACCAAATCGAAACAACAACTTAAAACTCTCAGCCAATAACTGACAGCTCTAAGGTTCTCTTTGACAGAGAAAGGTCATTTCATACAAGTTTTTCTTTAAAAAACAAACTCCCCAACAACAACAACAACAACAAAAAAAGTCGAATAGAATCGGTCATTTGATTGTATGTTCCATTCAAACATGCCTCAATGCCTCTCTACCAATCGATCAAAATCTCTAAATTGGATTCATTTTAGAGTTTTTGAGTTAGAGTTAGTGCAACGAGAGAGGAATAAATTTTTAGGCAATAACATTGAAAGAGGTTTATTTAAAAATCAATTAGAAACAAGAGAAAAAAAATTCTATTGATTCGCGATTGATAGATTCTAAAGTGCTGTGATAATTTGGCCCAATTTCAGTGCTAACCAGCAGACCATAACCGGAGCCATTAATTTTTGTGTTTTAAGCTAAGCTGTGTGTTTGTGTTCCAGGAAAAAATAAGACGTTGTTGTAATCAATGCATCATCATCACAACAACAAAAAAAAAAATGCTGAATTGAGGTCGAACACGCATTTTGGAGAGAAGACATATTTTTTTCAACCAAAACGGAAACGATCAACACAGAGCAACATCCGAAACAGAATTGCTTGTTCTGAGGCTTACTTGCCATGAAATTCTTAAAGAAATTCGCCAAAAAATCGTGGTAATTAATGGAACGAGCCTAATTTAAATTCTCTCTTAATTGTTAGAAATAGCAGGACAAAGTTTGGTTGAAAAGCCCTTCCGGTTCTAGCTCAATGAATTTTGGGTCTCATAAATTTCAATCATCATAAAAAAACAAGCTCAAAACTTTCATAAATTCATCAAATACAGAAAAACTGTTTTTCAAACAGTGATGAGTGACTGTGACGAATGTTGGTTTCGCTTTCAGAGTTTTCAAACAAAATTCCAAATTCGATCAGAGGAAATGGAAAATGTCTAAAAAATGTCTCATTCATTAATGAGATCAAGCAAGCAAGCAAGTCGCGGCACTAGGCACATTTTAATTAATATTCAAACCCATAAATTTCATTCTTGTTACACCCTTGGACAAACTGACCCCACACTGACGCACACACACACACATTGGAAACATAAATTTATGAAATTAATTCATGAATTTCATTAAAAAGAGAAAAGAGACCAACTCATTGAAATTAAATAGAAAAGTCTTCTTAAAAAGACGAATCTTTAGGTTTTTTCACCCATCACGATGATTATTAATTCGGCTAAAACAAATTAACCAAAAATCATGAATGAGGATCATGCTTGCTGTGATGATAGTTGTAAGACTTGGATTGGCATACCATTCCATCATGAATGAGTTTTGGACAACAAAAAAAAAAGTTGAACCAATTAAGCAAATGAAGATAGAGAGCAGCATCTTTTCTACTAGAAAGTCTTGGCAGTCAGTGAAGAGGCAAAGAATAAAGTTCCCTGTTACAAAAAAGACTAGAATGTTTCTAATTATTTTGGATTGAGTTCAATTCTTGTTTGGAAGAAAAGACTTGAAACTCTTCAAAAAAATTTTGCGAATTTCATTGAGAAAAAAGTTTTCTTTGCACACCTGCCAATTAGTAGCAGCTTTAAACAGAGAAAACACTGTTGAAAACAATCGAAATTGTTTGCTGAACAAAAATGACAACAGAGATTTTTCAAAGATTTTATCATAATTGAACTGTGTTTGGTGGAAAGAAATGCTTCTCATAGCGCATGTTTTATGTTGTCAATTCAAAGCAAATCAATCAATCAATCAATAAAGTTTAGGATGGTCAAAACTCACCTTTGAATTGATGCAAAGATTCGGACGAGATTTGATTTAGGTTTTTTGATATTTCACATTGAACTAAACAACAATCAATCACTATGATGATCAACATGAGAAAGATAAAAAGTCGATGAATACAAATTATGGGATCATTCACTGATGATGAAGCTGAAAGCTTTTTCATGATCGTGAATGGCCATGTTAATTGTTGTGAAAACTTGATTGAAACTAAACTAAACAACATGCAAACATCCGATGATTTCATGATTCTATGCTTCCGCTTTATGATGTTCGACATGCTGCCGTTGCTTGACAGTTTTTTCTGTGCCGATCGAACATTTGTTGAGAGTTAATGAGCAGTATGGCCAGTTTGCCCTTTCCTCTGGGCTCGTTCCCATCATCATCGTCTGAGCTGTATTCGAACAAACCATTCAAGATGATGATGAATAATTAACCATTCAAGCTGATTAACCCTCACATACTGTCGATCACTGAACAAACACCAACACAACACTGAACAAACAAACAACGCGGCACATAAGAAGGAAACACTCAAAACGATTTGCACTGAATGATGATGCCCTTAATGTCCGACAATTTAATCCATAAAATGGTCATAAAAGTCGTAATTATTGTTAGACAGCAATAAATGTAGCCCAAGAAGAAGATGCTCCCTCCAATCAGCACAAACAGGCAAGTAATCCTTGATTTAGAGCCGATTCAAACCCGATGGTGAACTTTCTGTGAGTGAAATCAAAATTACAATCAGCTTAAATGAATGAGTGTGCGGGTATGTTGGTAGGGGTGTTTCTAATACTTCCATCGCTTGTTACACGAAATCAATGCTGTTGGTTTATTAAATTCTGATTCATAACGATGCTGCAATTATTCATTGGTTTATTCATTAATAAAAACCAAACAACAACAACAACAACAGGCAATGCATTTCTATATTAAAACATTCGACCCCATTGTGTTAATGGTGTGTTGTTTTTGATGATGATCTTTGAGCTAGCTAATGCCAAGCATACCAACACAGCATAGACACATTAAATGCATTTTTTATTATGAGACTTGCTTGCTTGCTTGCCTGCCTGCCTGCCTGCTTGTACGTGCTAATGTTTTTTGCTGTTGATGAAACAGTTACGTTCTCTGTGTATGATGTGTCTCAAATATATCACTAGTCTAATAAAGGAACGGGATTTTTATGGTTGTTGTTCTCAAATTTACGGACACCTAATAAAATTGTGCGTGTGTAAACTTGTCATAACAATTAGATGTGTGCGCGTTCGACCGCTCAATATATTACAATGTTTCACCAATTTCATGGCAATCGAACAAACTTAGCATACTTTCATGGTGTTTCATCATTGTTTCATGTACTTTTTATTAAATCAAATTCAAAAAAACACAAACCTTGTTCAATCATCAGAGGCAGGAGAAGAAAAGGTCGAGATTTCTTGAGAAAAAAACAAACCAAAATCACCACAGATCAAGAATGTGAAAGCGCGCGCCAAAAATCCACGCGCGCTAACAAAGAAGAAATGTTGGTTGAGTGAGCTGTTGTTGAGTGGCTCTTCCTCGAATCAATGTCGCACAACGAATGAAACGCCGAGAATCTGTGTCGGGACAATGCCTCTACTCGATTCTCCTTCACCATGAGCGATGATGTTTGGTCATGCGCCAAACTATCGAACGTACACGCACGCGCATCCTCTATTTGATTGTTCTTTCTTTCTCTGGTTGTATGTAAGAATTTTTTTCGAAATTTTTTTACAACAAACAATCAAACAACAAGCTACCAGAATGATTGATTGCCTAATGCTTGGTTTTGGGGATGATTTTGGTTGGCAACTATCACCACAAAATAAAAATTACCGTTCACAACCAACAAGTTTCGAATTTCATTTCTCTCAACCAAACGATTATCTCGCTGTTTCTTCAAGAAATTTGAATCACAAATCGGTAAGGTCTTTTGGTATGATTTCTCGCCAACCAATCGATTGTTGTTGTTCTTTTATCACGAATTTAACTGAATTTTTTTTTTTTTTTTTGCGAAAAACGAAATTTTATCTCTATTCATACGATTGGCAGTTTTTCAAGCTTTCTCTCTCAAATGAATCAATGATGATGATTGATCATCATCTATTCTTGATATCGAATCGATCAAATAATGCCCAATGTAGATCAATCGTTTTTTGCAAGATGGCTATCATATTGACGTCTCTATCTGAAAAATCTCGATCAATCAAACTGTTTCATTCAAATCAGTTGTCATATGAAGCAATGGTTGGGTCAGAACATTCGTAAAAATGAAAATCAATCGACCAAACAAACCAACAGCATCAAATTCGACCAAAATGATCTCTCTCTCTTTTTTGTTTGGCGAGCAAACACGCACTCACTCACACACACACACGTCTCATTCAAAATTTCTGATCACGTTTTCAATTGTGTTTCATCATATTAAACATTGAGAGTTTGCGTGTTAATTTAAATCTAGTTCAAATTTGAAACGTTGACTCAGATCAATTTCATTATTCGATTGGTGGCATAAAACCAGATTGTTTGTTTGTTGGTTGGTTGGTTGTTGTGACCTGTCAGTTTGGGATGTGTCAAATTTCATTTTCTCAAAAAGCTCCAACCAAAAACGTTGACAATGTTGACAGGCAGTCAGCAGCAAACAAGTAATGCAAAGTAAGCAATGTGTAACATTTTATGATCAGTCTGTCTCAATGACAATAGTTCTTTTTTTAGAATCGCTTGTTGGATTGGTTGGAGGAAGCGAGGTCACGTCAAACGTCTTTTTGGCCTTAGTCTTTGACATGAGTTCTATTGCAGCCATATGTCATTTTTGGCTATGAAGAGAAAGCCATTGTTTAATTATGTTTTGTGTTAATTAAATATGAATGGGCCTTTCTCTATCATCCTCATCTCATCCCATCTTTGGATAATCGATTGTTTTCGGGGTGGTTTGAAAAATTCGGTGTAAATTATTACATTGAAATGAAGCGCCATAGTGGGTAAGTTTACATGATGATTGCTAAATTTACTCGTCGTATTCTATGCACGCAATGCCCATATGCAAACACTGGAAAAAGCAAAACACCCACACACACCTAGCTAGATATCCATTTCAGTGAAAACTCCTCAGAGCTTTGACCTTTGCGTGTTTTAAAGGCGCATGGCGCTACCAAAGCACTTTCTTTCTCTCCCTTCAAATCCTATGAAATTAGGCTGAAGATTAGAAATTTTGAAAAATGTCCCAAAAACTGAAGCGAATAATTGACAAGCTTATCGAGTTATTCGATTTTCTTTAAATTAATCTCTCAAAAAAAATCGCTTCATTTTTTTTGTGAACAATAGTGTCCAACTAAATTCTTTGTTGGGACCCATCACCTGATTTTCTTTGATCGATCGGAGGCATGATTCACTAGTGTCATCTAGTGTGTTCCATTGCGCAACTTTCTCTATGCAATCATAGAAGAGAATTACATTGTTTTCAAAATTTTGATCGATTCAACGAAATGAGCATGAGATGAATTCTTGCGATGATAGATTACCAGCTTGAGCATTGGCTGTGTTGGTTCGATCAATTTCTGCTGTTGTTGTTGCAAAATGATGATGATCGATTAATCGATGAAAAACTCATTTCCAAAAGATTTAATTTAATTTAATTTTAAAATTCTTCAAACAATCGATTTCATCGATCTGATGTGCTTGGCTTGTTTCGATCTCAAAGAAATTAGGTTAAGCTTTCTCAGTAGGCAAGCAAATGTGAATGAGGAAAATAGAGATGTTCAAATAACCCATTAATCACATTTCAACTTGAGCCAATCTATTTAATTAATCCAACAAATCACTTGTTTTTTCATTCTGTTCACCGTGTTTTACCGAATCTCATCCAAGAAATAGGTTGGAAGGAACCTTCCGAAACTATCTCTTTTTCCTTCAGACAACGATAGATGGCGAGCTTTTTGCAGCTAAAAAAATCAATCTTATTGAAATTTACTTTTAGGGATCATTAATGATTTATACGAAGAATTTTAATCAATTTTTTAAAAATCATCAATGATGATCTATGGCCACTAGTTCGAATAGAAAGCCTTTGAATGAACCCAAAGTGAAAGAAAGATGCCAATTAGACTGATAGGATTTCATGAATCTTCTTCCACCTAGAACATCGTACACTTTGAAATTTTTGTATCTAGTCTCAGGAATTAATTCGGAAATTTCGTAACTGATTTTGGAAAGTTTTCTTTTGTTGTTGTAATAGAGAATGGCATAGCTTTCGTGTGAACCCTCTTTGCTAGGGACTGGTTTTAACCAAACATATTCTTCATTCTCATCTCTGATCAAACTAGCCATCACTCCGGCTTGATTAAAACGAATCAAATTCGAATTCAATAACAGCCTTCTAGAACTAGAATTCAATTGCCTCGGATCAATGTTGATCCATAAGGGTGAGGACCACATTGACCAAAAAGCCATTTGTAGTAAACCTTGTTGAAATGTGATTCCGTCACCGACATACAACGGGCCAGAATCAATCCATCCAATTTCTTGACCTATGAATTTGAATAATGAAATAATAGATCTGTTTATGTTTATCAAATTTACCATGCACTTTCTCGTAGGTGGGTGCTTTTTCAATCCAATGATCAACTGTTCGAAGTAAATATTGATGGTTTTTCCGAACGTTGAGCATCGTCTGAACGGTGGTACATCCTTGACGCACAACTCTAGTTGGAAGTTTCTTGTTCTGATCATCAAACTCACAAAGTACTGTAAAGTTCTGATCTTTTTTCAAAATTAAATGGTTTTTTCCTGTTTATTAGAATGTTTCATAAATACCTAAATTATGGATCATTTTTTCAAAGTTCTCGATTCTTTCTTCGAAGCCACCGCTCTCTAGTTTTATGCTGAGACCATTTATCTTCCATTGAGCCATTCGTCTCAATTCGAACCTTTCCAAAAGTTTTTCTACATTGTCGTCCAATACTTTTATGCCCAAATCTAGACCCAGATCATTGGCTTCTGATGCCAAATCTGTTATTTTTTTCTCAAAATTTGGCTCTTGATCTGGATAATCATGACAATAGTTGACAATGAAATTGTTGTAGCCAGCTTTGATGAAACCATCCTGATCCAAAGTGCGCATCATTTGTCGTAAATTCTCAAAATCATGACATCCTTTTGGTGATTGCCATCCCATCGGTGGTGTCGATGTTTTTCTCACTTTTCCTATTATTTCATTTGGCTCAGTGGTTCTGTGGTAAATGTCGGAACTATCTTTATCAATGGTCGTCGTAGTTTTTATGTAATCTTGATTTTTGGTAGTTTTATCTTGTCCATCCGTAGTTGTTTCTGGTTGCGGCGTTGTAGTAGTTGTCGTGGTGGTGATTGTTGGGGTTTTCGTGGTCTTCACTGTGGTAGTATGCTTGGCTGGTAAAGGAGGTGTCGTCATTTCACTTATCCACGAGTTGTTGTGGTTTTATGTGCCAACCATCAACACCACAAATGACCAACATAAAAACTACCAAATGATTCATCACAATGAAGAATTTTTGAGAAAAACTTATTTTTTCTGGTGTTGCTAAAAACAAGAGAAACAAACTAATGAGATCTATCTCTAGTCTGGCATTGATTCAATGTGATCACATTGTTGTTTGACATTCTCTTCAAGTCAATTATTGAAAAATTTTGCTATTTGCTATGTTTTGGTTCGATTGATTTGATATTCATTCAAAAGTCAGTCATTACCATCAATTATAAAGCAACCTAATTTAAATATCAATCATGATCATTTAAAAAGGCTTATTGTGAATGGATGGCTTAAGAAATCATGAAATCCGGAAAATGATGAAGATGACAAAGATTCATTTGAAACAATAGATGCTCTAATCTTTTTAAGGAAACAAAAATCTTTTGGTAGAGGATTCTATTTTTATATAAAAAAATGGCATGAAAAAAAAAATCCATTCATTAGACTGTTTTGTCTATTGTCTATTGTCTCTTCAAATTATTGCTTCGATCAAGGAAATTTTCTTGAGCTCTCTGATCCAATTGGAAAAAAGTTTCAAAACATTCAGGAAGTCCAAGTCTTGAAGCATTCAATATTTGGATCAATTGGATTGTTCGATTGATTGTTAATAGTTTTGTCATTGAATTTTTCATCAAGAAACTTTTTTCGTCCTTTGCTCCAGGCAATAAATTAGGTTTGAAAATGCTTGAGGCAATGCTAGTCAAACATATTCTTGAAATTCGT
>JAVLUE010000312.1:0-116516 GCA_034190945.1 Octodonta nipae | reverse complement strand
GGGATTCTTCTTCTTTATTTGTCATTCGGCGTCCCACAAACAAATCAAGTTAATGGAATTGTTTTTTAAAAAAATTAAAGGCGACACACACATGAAGAATCAAAGAATCTTTGGAGCCATGTTGTCACACTATTTTTGTTCACCATAATAACGAAATAGAATTCATTAAAGAGAAGTCTTTAGCCAACACCGACAAGCTTAGATAAATAAAAACCGCGGTGACACGCACCCAGAAGCGAGCCAAAGCAAGATTGGGATTCTTAAAAAAAAAAATCGGGATCAAATAGATCAAGTTTCTGGTCAAGTCCCGAGAAAACCTTCTTCTTTTCACTAGCATTTATGATTTTTTTTTTTTTCAAGTTTCATCCAAAACCGAGTTTTGATTCGATTACCGTAATTTTAGTGCCAAAGGATTTTGTTCCAAGCTATATTTGTTGGAACACTGGTTGAAACAGCAAAGCTAAAATTTGAAATTTCTTTTTTAATCGATGTGTCACCAAATTTTTTGTCGATTAAAAAAATTTTTTCTTCTCTGGTTTTAGCGTTTAAAGCGTCAAAAGTTTTCTGTTTCGGGTTTTCCGGGTTTTCCGATGGTTTACCGTCCTTCACCACCGATCTCTTCATTTAATTTGACAAGAGTTGACATTTGAAATGATTTGTTTTTTTTTTTCAGAATAACCGAAATACGGTAAACTAATCAAAGAGATCAAAATCTATTTAGATGAATAAAACCAACATGACAACAAAGTGATAAATTGTCCCGTGGGTTATGTTTGTCTTCTAGTTATTTTTTTTATAAATTATCAACACTGCCATCAAAAAAAAAAAAAAAAAAGCTTGTTCTCTTGCTTTTCTGACAGCAATAGTGGTGAGCACGTTCTTGCCAATGTCAAAACAATTTCAGATATTTAAAAAATTTTTCTTTCAGTCCAAAGAGATGGATCAATTGGGTTATGGATCATGGATGGATTCGGACTAACATGGACAATCGTCTCTCTCTCTCTCTCTCTCTCTCTCTCTCTCTCTCTCTCTCTCTCTCTCTCTCTCTCTCTCTCTCTCTCTCTCTCTCTCTCATCTCTCTCTCTCTCTCTCTCTCTCTCTCTCTCTCTCTCTCTCTCTCTCGTGCTCCAAATCAAAACAATTCTCTGATCCGATTGTGTTGATGAGAATCAACCCATTAGAATATCGTTTGGTGAGAACCCGAAGAAACTAGGTACACTTGGTGAGTGAATTTTAGGAAGATTAAAAGTCTTTAAAATTCTAAGCTAATAATTAACCTTCTACCATATCGTACCATTGTTCTATTTGTTATCAAGTCAATCATTAATCTCTTTGCTCGAATTGTTCGAATAATTAAAAAAAACAAAACACACATTTCTTATCCATTTATTTGTTCATGTTGATGGTGGTAGTAAATTTTCTTGGATTCAATCGATCTCTCAGATTTGATAATGATAATAATAATTTAACCAGCAAGCAAGCAAGCAAACAGTCAACTAACTAACTAACCCAACCAACCAACCAACCAACCAACCAACCAACCAACCAACCAACCAACCAACCAACCAACCAAACCAACCAACCAAATAGTCAAAAAAGTTTTAATCTAACTAGAATGTTGTTCTAGGAACAATCGTAAATTAATCTCTCTCGTTATCATCAAGTGCTGTTGTCTAAATTGTGTTTAATAATTGTAAATTTTTTTTTTTTGTTCACAAAACCATGTTTTCATAGGATTCGAATTTATTGATTTACGAATTTGAAGAGATCCTGATTTGATGATCATCATTTGTGAACCATCGTTGACTAATTCAGGTCAACAGAGATTCACTAGAGTCAAATCAAAGGTTAAATGGCATGGCTCTCGTTATCTGGTGAAATGGCAAACCAAAATAGCTCAAATTGTTTGCCTGGTTGGAGTTGATGGACCCGATGTTTGTTGCTGTTCATAAATCGAATGTTTAATCTGATTTGAATGTTTTTTTAATGATTTTAAGTGCTTGTTTGTTTTTATAATGTAAACCCGAGTCCCGAGTTCTGCGATGCTTTTGTGCTTGCTTTTCAAAAACGATTAAAAACAGAGAACTTTCAATGTTTTGAAAGATCCTAGCCCAAACAAACAAACATTTAACTAACCAATCGACCAGCTAACAAAACTGACCAAACAAGAACATCTCTTGTTGACAACATCTCATCTCATCTCTCTCTCTCTCTCTCAAAAAAAAGTAGCCTTTTGACTCCTGAAAAACTCCTAGCTTGAGAACCAGCTTTCCCCATAGAACAGTTTCAGTTAAAACAGATTAAATTTGATGAAATCGATTTCAACTAACAGATAGAAACATTAAAAATCGAAAACAAAAAAAACGGACATTTATTTACGTCCATACAACGATTATGTTCCAGATTTTGGTCCAAGAACAAAAAAAACTTGGAAAATTTTTGGAATGGTAAAGAGATAAAGGAGGAGGAGGGGGGAAAATCTTTTAGAGACCTAGGAACCTAGTCTTTTCCTTCCCCTCAAGTTTCCATTGATGTTGGCTTGAATTTTTTTTTCGACGTATTTTTTCTATCCTATTTATTCACTGACTTGATAGATGTCAAATTTAATTTAAATTTCAACAACAACACACACATACACTCGAACTTGGTGACACTCCAGGTCCGGGAAATTTTCGAACCAGATTCTAGAAAAAATTTTTTTTTCTAGTTTGAGAATTGGTCTTGAACCAGGAATCATCATCCTTTCCAAGAGAGAATAATCCAATAAAATAAAAACAACAACCAGGATTTTTTCCAAGCATTTGGGCGTCATTGTTCTTGGCTGGAAGTTGTTTTTTTTTTTTTTAAAGCCTAGTGAACCTTATGGCCCGTGAAAAAAGAGAGAGAGAGAGAGAGAGGTTTTTTTCCCTAACTAATCAACAGCTTTAATGGAACAATCTCTTCGTAGAATCATTGATCAGCAACAACACAAATTGAAAATATTCAAATTTTTCTTGTTTTTAGAAAAAATATTAATAAATTTAATTCAAACAAAGAAACAATAACAGGAGGATGCCTATTTTAAAGAAAAATACAAGCTGATGAAAGTTTATTGAAAAAAATTTAATTTAAAATCTAGAATCAGAGATAAGAGTAAGAGAGAGAAAGAAAGAGAGAAAGAAAACTAAATTATAAATCGAATATTCTAATTTTCAATGTTTCAAATAACTGTAAAACGATAGAAGAATGGGATCTAGGACAGAGAGAAAGAAGAAATGTTTCCAAAGGCAACCAAACCCCGACAAAACATGACCCAAGAAAATTTCAAAGAAAAATTTCATTAAAAAAAAAAATATTTATATTAAAACTAAGAAAAATAGGGCTCAAGGACCCTAAGGAGAGAGAGAGAGAGAAAGAGAGGGATAGGATGCAAGAAGGGAAACAAACCTTGTTTGAAGATTCAAGCTTTAAAATTTCATTGGTTTTCAATGTTGTTGTTGTTTTGTCAATCGAACACCACGATACCAGAATAAGAAATCTTTCTCTTCAGGCTCTTCAGATCAAAAGAAATCGGGTTTTTCTCTTTCTTTCTCTCAAGAGATCAATGTGTTTATTTACAGACAGTTTAAAATGATGTATTGAAAGGTTGATTGTTTAGCCCAAAAACAACTTTGGCTCAATTCAAAGAACTGGGATTTGGGTTTGAAGTTTGCGGTAGTCACCATTGACAGCCAAAAGTTTTTTCCCTTGAATTTGGATACTAGGAACCCAGAAATCTGGTCTCGAACCAGAGAAAGAGAGAGAGAGAGAGACAGTCTCTCTCTATCTCTCTCTACTCTCTCTCTCTCTCTCTCTCTCTCTCTCTCTCTCTCTCTCTCTCTCTCTCTCTCTCTCTCTCTTGATACTTAAGTTTGAGATTTTGAATTTTGTTTCATAAAACATCATTTCATCTGATTTTTCTAAATTTTTTTCTCTGTCTGTTCAATTGACAGGCAAACAGCAGAATAATTCAAGCCAATAAACAAAAACAAAAATATCTTTCTAGAATTGGATTCTCAAAAAAAAAGAATCCTATTTGCTTTTTGAATCCTCAATTTTTTTTTTCAAGCATTAAGGAACGAATCTCTCTCTCTCTCTCTGTGTTCCAAGCATGTTCGATAGTTCCAAGTATAGTTTCCGTTTACCCAAAATTTCATCAATAAATTCAAATTTCACCCCCCCCCCAGTATCCAGGAGTTTCTTGGACCTCCTCTTTTTTTTTTCTCTCATTTGGGTATTGGTTCCCTGGCTTAGAATATAGCCAGTTTAATTTCAGAAAAAAACAAAAAAAAAAACAAAATTCCTGTTTCTTTTTTGAACGTTTCAGAAACTGTTCCAGAAAGATATTTGTAAAGACAAAAAAAAAAACATTGATTTTTCAAGTTGAATCATAGCCTCTTGATCCAACCATACATAATGTTTCGCTTGAAACGTCTCAAATTTTTTTTTTCTTGGATCGATTTTTTTTTTTTTTTTTTTTGAATTGAAACTCTTGGAATTTTCAACCAAACACCGTAAATTTTTTATTTAAAATCTGAAAACAACCAGTTTTCTTCTTCAAAATTTATATATATAAAAAAAAAGAGAGATTCTAATAAAGACGTTTCAATTTTTTTTTTTTTTTTTATCAAAAAAAAATTTGGTTTGATGGTGCTTAAACCTCATTTATTTATATAGATAGATGGATGGATGAATAGACCTAGCGAAAAAAAAAAAAAACCCGAATCCAAATATTAAAGAGAAAAAATGAGATATTTTTTTTCTTCTAGAATCCTATTCGTCTCTCTCTCTCTCTCTCTCTCTCTCTCTCTCTTCTTGTTGATGCTTAAATATTTATCCTTCAATTATAATTGAATTGGATTATTATTATTATTTTCTTCTAAAAAAAAAAAAAGATCAGAAGAATTCAATTTATTTTTGGTTGATAAAAGCCAAAGAACCGAGGGACCAGAGAAGAGAAAGAGAGAGAGAGAGAGAGAGAGAGGTGAAAAAGAGCCGAGAAAGAGCTGGTGAAAAGGAGCCAAACAACAGAACAAAACCTAAATAATGAATCCAGAATAGAATGAAGTTTTTTTTTCCAATATTCAAGAAACAAAATATAATAAATGAATGCTTGATTGGTCACTTGACTGGTTGGTTAGTTGAATGGATGTTTGGACATTTCTCTGATGTCATTTTTCACCATTCATTGATTCAATAGTTTTTTCCATTTTCAATAACATCATTATCATTTTAGATCAGTTATACTGGACCAAACAAACCAAAAGTGACCTGAAGAGATAAAATTTTTTCTAAATCTAGCCTAACAGGCTATTCGCATTGTGGATTTCTAAAGACATTTTGGGTTCTATTTTCTTTTTTGGGAGCCAAAAAAGAGAATACCTGTTCAGATCTTTTTTCTTTTTTTGATACCTTTCCGACATCTCGAGGATCTAGAATGAAACTATCTTGATAAAAAAACTAAATTAATCAGCTCAGTGGTGGTTGAACAAGATGACCAAGAGTATCTTTTGATATCAGTTTTTTGAACACAGAAAAAAATTTACGAACAAACACAGAAAAAATTTACGAACAAACACAGGATAAGTGAATTTAAATTAAGGAAAAAAAAAATTTTTTTTCTCAAAATCATGACGATGATGATGATGATGAGTGTTGGTCAGTGTAGACCATCAGTTTGCTCCCATACACTGATAAAATAATGTAAAATTTTTTTTAATTGAAAATCCTCCTCCTCGTCACACTCTTTATCAGATAGATAGATTAATTAATTGTTTTTTTTTTTTTTTTGGTCATGGTCAAGCGCTGACCATCCTTCTCCTTCTGTAGTGTTGGCTGTCGTTTTCTCAATCTTCTACTTCATTAGATTTTTTTTTTTCAATAATATATTTAATTTCAAGGCAATATTCAAATTAATCATCCACCTGGTGGTGGCCATGATTGACCACAACCCCAACACCAACAACAACGACAATAGCAGCAGGTGAAAATCCAATGATTTGTCCATGAATGATGATGAGAATCTATCCATCGGCCCATTTCAGCCACAATTGTAGCCCGATATGGCGGAAAACTTTTCTACTTCTGCTTTCCTATACGGTTGAAATTGAAAGTGGAAATTTTAACGATAAAGAGATAGTAATAATGACAAAATCAAAGTGTGTTCAATGTTGAAGAAAAAAGAAAAAAAAAATTAATGAAATTAAATTTAATAAAATTAAACTATCGATTTAAGTTGCTTCAACAGTGAAATGTATGTTTGAACAAAGAAGGTCTAAACAATCAAAACGAATCTGTCATTGAGTATAGGAAAACGGCCAGAGGAGAAAATTGAATGTAGGAATATCGATATATCGATCATCACCGTCGTCATCATCATAATTGTCAGGTGTATGTTTTTTTCTATTATTACCATGTCAGGTCACATTCATCAAGATGATGATTGTTTTGTTTTGTTTTTTTTTTAAAGTAATTTAGTGGTGGTGGTGCTTTGCTTCAAACGAAACGATCTATTACGAAATACTAAACTAAGCGAACATGGTATAGTCACATCTACACATACTGTATGTGACTTGTGATAATGACACTGACACATTAACATAGAAAGAGACTCAACACTTTCATAAACTTTGACGGCGACGGCGGCGGCAGCGGCAGAAAAAAATGTTCGATGACGCCAGGACGATGTTTGTTTCTGTTTAATCTAACAAATAAAGTTTCCTCTTTGTTCTCTCGTTTGCCAATCCTCATCATCATTGGTATTATCATCAAGAGACACACCGACACACACACACACAGAAAGTGTGAGACAAGCAAACATTCGATCAATTCAAGTGAAACAAATGCTAACCATTTTTTGAGCAGGCTATTTCAACGAACGAACAAACAAACAAACAAACGGAGAACAAAATCTGTTTGTCAAGTTTTTCCTTTTTCAACTACTAATAATCATTTTCCTATTGATTCAAAATGAGAAAATTTTTTTCTCTGATTTGAATGAACAAGTCACATAACAAAACAACAACAGCACACACTTTATGTGTCACAACACACCGGTTGTTGTCATTTGTTGAATTGGCGGTTGGCCCTTTCTCATTTTTCTAGCAAGAACGTTACGTCTCTAGCTATTCACCAACAACGATTACAGAAATATTATTGTGATTATTGCATTCTCAAAAAAAAAAAAAAATTAGTTTGAATAAATAACTGCCGAGGCCACCATCACTACCAGACAAAATGACCAGCACGATATCAACTACGAAATCAAACTTGTTGAATGGTGGGGATTCATTGAAAACACTGAACAACAGCCAATCGATCAACAAAAAAAGCATCGATTTTGAGGATGAAGATGACCATTGCTCGAAAGAGATCATCAAACTGATCCAAGAGACCCTGAACTATCAAAGTGGACAGCAAAATACGTTTATTGTGTTTGGTGCTTCGGTGAGTTGAATATTTTTCTTGAAGGACAAAAATTTCCAAATTTTTTTTTTTGTTATTAAACCAAAACCTATAAAAAAAAAATCTTTTTAGAGGATATTTCAATTTTTAGAACCTTTTCCGAGGTAAATTTTTCTTTGATTCTTTTTTTCTTTCATTGATCATTAATCTGGGTGTTCGAATAATTGATAAATGGCTGAGATGAAGAAGAATTTAACTACATTTCGTGTGTGTGTGTGTGTGTGTGTGAGTTTATCATTACCAGTGATCGTTCATATACAATGTGTGTGTCGTTCATTTGGGGTTTCCCTATCAAAAAACATTGAAAGTTTTGAACAAGATCAGATTGTTTTTCGAAATTTAAAATATCAATAAACTTGATTTAGAAGCAGCTAAATCGATTAATAATTCTTTTTTCTTGCAAATCACATAAAACAGCATCTTGAAGTTTTTTTTTTTTTGACCATGAAAAATTTGAACGCCCAGATACAAGATTTTTAATATTGTTGAAGTGTGCTCTTGTTGTGTTGTTTTCGATTTAAAGTTTTAATCTTTTTCTCCTCAATTTTTTTTTTTTTAAACAGGGTGATTTGGCCACTAAAAAAATTTATCCGACATTATGGTTGGTGGATGGAGCAATGAATAAGTTTTTTTTAATTGTTTTTTGTTTTTGAAGGGCTTTGTACCGTGATGAGTTGATGCCAATGAAAACGGCCATTGTTGGTTATGCTCGTTCACCGATGACAATCAACAAACTGTACGAGCACATTGGGAAACACATCAAACTACGAGATGAAGACGAGAAGGAGTTGTTCGATCAGTTTTTGTTGCATAATTTCTATGTTTCAGGATCGTACGATCGGGATGAAGATTTCGTGAAATTGATGAAACGTGTCGAAGAAGTTGAACAACAAGAACAATCGAATCGACTTTTCTATTTGGCTTTGCCACCAAACATTTTTGAAACCGTTTCGACTCTCATACGGCGTCATTGTTGGAAGGGAGAGTAAGTTTTTTTTTTTTTAACCTAACTTTTATCTCGTATTCTTTTTTGAAGAGGATGGAAACGTTTGATTGTTGAGAAACCATTTGGGCATGACTATGATTCGTCGCAAAAACTTTCCGAACATTTGAAATCATTGTTCGATGAAACAGATTTGTATCGGATTGATCATTATCTTGGTAAAGAAATGGTGCAAAATTTGATGATTTTGCGTTTTGGGAATAGAATTTTTCTGCCAATCTGGAGCCGTGAGCACATATCGTCTGTTCAGATTTTGTTTAAAGAACCCTTTGGAACTTATGGCCGTGGTGGTTATTTCGATACATTTGGTATTATTCGTGATGTGATGCAAAATCATTTGCTTCAAATATTGTGTTTGGTGGCAATGGAGAAACCTATCTCGACCAATCCTGAAGATATCCGTGATGAAAAAGTTAAAGTCTTACGAGCCATGCAAACCTTATCGATGGACGATGTTATTCTTGGGCAATACATTGGTAATCCAAAATTGGAAGATGATGCCCAACTGTCGTATCTAGATGATCCGACAGTTCCTAAAGACTCATTGACAGCGACTTTTGCTTTGGCTCGTTGTCGCATCAATAACGAACGGTGGGATGGTGTTCCAATTTTTCTACGTTGTGGTATGTTGCATTGAATTTCAATTCCCAAAAATATTGATCATTTTTTTTCTCGTATAGGCAAAGCCTTAAATGAACGTAAAACCGAAATTCGTATTCAATTCCGTGATGTTCCTGGTGATATTTTCGATGGCCAGTGTAAGCGCAATGAATTAGTGATTCGCGTTCAGCCTGGCGAAGCTCTCTACGTTAAGTTCATGACTAAAGAACCAGGAATGACGTTCCGTCTTTCAGAAACTGAACTAGATTTGACCTACAAAAACCGATACAAAGATCAACGTTTACCAGATGCCTACGAACGGCTGTTGATGGATGTTTTCTGCGGCTCACAAATGCATTTTGTTCGATCGGACGAGCTTTCTGAGGCCTGGCGTATCTTCACCCCACTATTACATGAGATCGAACAGAAAAAAGCTGTTCCATTGCCCTATCTGTATGGATCACGTGGACCAAAACAAGCCGATGATATGTGTGCCGCAAATGGTTTTAAATTCTATGGTACATATCGTTGGCATTTTCCTGATTGCGAAAACAACATCGACGACGATCTTAGTGCCATAATGGAACTAAACTATGAAAAGTTTTATTTGAGTTTTTTTTTTTAAAAAAAAAAATTCTACAACACACATGAACAATTGTGGGTTAATTTTTATCTTCTTTTAATCTTTGTTAATTTTTGAATTTTATAAAAAAATTGAAAAGTTTTGAATAATTTGTAAAAAAATTAATCTCGATATTCTTTAAAAATTAGTAATTTCTTTAATAAGCAAACGATCGATTAATGGTGGTTGTTGTTGAGTGCGAGTCGATTGGTATGTATTTAAATTGTTCGATTGTTGTGTCGGGTATTGGGAGTAATAGGGTGAGGGTCGACGTTCGGACGGAAATGTTTGCCTCGGTGGTAATGGCGGAAAATTCGAATAGCTCGAGCCAGTGGTAGGTTGTCGAAAATTGTTGCTTTGATAGTAGTTCCGTTGGTAGGTGGTTGTCGTCGAGATGGAGATGACGGAGAGAAAGGTGGCGATGGCAATGATGATGAAGATGATGATGATGAACCAGATCCTTGGCGATAGCCATACGATCCAGATGACGAGGGAGTCGATTGACCACGATTATAGGCTGACGACCCATAATAGTAACAAGAATTGAGAAATTTGACGAACAAATTCTTTTCAGCTCGACAGGATTGCATTCGTAGCTCGCATTCGTTGTTATAAGTTTCATCGTCCGATCCTGTTAATAAAATGATGAAGCGATAGTTTTATTAAAAATTTTCATATTACCACAAACTGGAGCGTATTTTGATTTACAATTGGTCAAACATTCACATCGAGCTCCATCAGAACTGTAAGAATCTTCAACGCAGTTAGCATTGTTTTTGCAATACTTTTTCTCGCATGGTACTTTAAATTTTATTTGTTATCAACAAAAAATCTTCAAACTAATTAGTACTTACATTGTTGCAATGACAATCGCAAAGAGTATGGCTGGTCTGAAATGATGGCATCAAGCTTTTCCAAATTGTTCAAAGTTACTTTGATCAATGAAGAGTTCAAACGAAAATAATCTGGCATGCTGATCGGTTGTAGAGTGAAGATCCATGTTTCTCCTTGTCTGGCGTTCGGGTAGCACCATTCGTTGGTGGTTGAAGTTTTTGGCTGATCAAATCCTGTGACTTGAATTCGATTTTGTTGCAACCCACGTGAACCATGCAAAACACGTCGAACCAAAACAGTGGCCAAGTATTGTCCAAAATCATCGTTGTCTACTGGACGAACCTCTTCCACCAAGCCAGTGAGAATGACCGCATTCGAATAGGACAATTGAGATCGAGTCGGAAAAATTGTTGGACAACGAAACCGAAACGATGAACTGTAATATGATTGGCCAGCGATTGGACCAGCTAGCCATATGACCAAACAACAACAACCCCAAACAATCGATACACTCGAATCGAATCTTTTTCTAGAACTTTTCATTTTTTTTTTCATTAATTTATTTTTTTTTTTTTTTGATAACAAATTTATTCTTCAATAGAACTAATGGAAAAAATGAGCGACTTCAAAACTTCACGAAGAAAAAGAAAACATTCATTTTATTAATCGTACTCATAAGAAGAAAAAAAAACACCTTAAAACATTCCATTTTTGGATTGAGCTTGGTTCGAACTTGAAAGAAACTAAAAAAAGTTGCGTTGGCGTTTCTCTCGTCGATCTGTGTTAGTCGATTAGAGCTGTACAGTTCGAGTGAACAGCGTCGAGCTGCCATCATCAAAAAAAATCTCGTCATGCAAGCATCACTAGACATCATCACTATTTCATTCCAGGTGATCATTCTTTCGATCATCAATTCAACATCACCCATGAATACATTTTGAATGGTCTGTCTTCGAAAACCACACCTTTCATATCGTAAAAAATTGATCAACCTTTGGTGGTGGTAGTGGCGAAAAAAAAAAAACAGAGATGGGTGGTAGATTCTGATATTCCAGAAACAAGAACCAAAGTATTTTTCTCTTTTGATAATTCTATTTATTTCTATTCGAAGAATATCTCGATTTTAAATAAATACAACATATACGAAAAAAGATTCAAAAATAAAAAAAATTTGATAAACTTATCAGGGTATTAGTAGGTTAGTTTATTTGATGATACGCCGAGGACCACGAGATGGTGGTCCACGAGGTTTTTCAAATTTAAACGAAGATGGATCACTGGTCGCTTCATTTTGACCATTCGACACATCAAAAGCTCTGTTGTTTTTGTCAAGATGTGGATGTAGCTTGTAGAGGATGTGATCGAAGGTGATCATTGTGATGTCATCGGTTTCTAAACGTCGATCAATTTTGACTCCATCACCGCTACTGTTAATCAAATCGATAAGTGAGTTTAGACAAGCTGAATAGGAGATTCGTTGCTTGACCGAAGTGTAATCCGGGTTCATAACAAAAGCCAAGATAAACCGTTTGATAATTTCGTTGTTCGATTTGGTGGGATCCAAGTATGACAAACAAAACAAATGATAACCGGAATCTCTTTTATTTTCATCATCTGTTGGCAGAAGAATTTTTTCTAAATCTTTCGAGTTTTGTGGATCGAATACTTTTGACAAGGTTGGCCAATCACTAGCAGTGCTTTTTCTATCGGCCACAATTTGTTCGGTGGTAAGATCAACTTTAAGTTTTAGGTAAACTAATTTACCTAAGCCCAATTGTTTCAAGGAACTTTTGGTGCTATCGTGTAAAGGAAATTGAAAACGTGAAGCTTTCTTCTCATTGTTCACTTCTAATGATCGTTTCAAACTCAAGATTTTTCACTTTTAGCCTTTCATCTTCAAGATTTGTTAATAAATCATCTTTTCGCTCAGAACGATAGAAATCCCCTCAATATTCGAGCTTTGATATTCACCATCATCATCATCATCATCGTAATTTGAGAGAGTTGTCTTGAATCCAAGCTTCAAAAGATGACAATGATAAGTCTTCCAAAGAATTGGCTAGATAATCGAACGACACACTACTACCAAACCAGTTTTTTAATGAAAACTTGGTCGAAGCATAGAGCATTTTTTTTCGAACATGACTCCTATCTGGCGAATAGAGAATGAAGGCCCAATCATTGAATCCTTTAATTGAACAAAATTTAAATTTATGAACAATGAATAAAAGAAATTTACCATTTTTTTCTGAATCCAAACGAACCAACAGATAGCAGGGATCATTCTCGTTGGTGATCAGTTTACGTATGTTGGTGGCATAATCGTCTTGCCATCGTTTCCCAACAATATCACAAACCCCATTTTCGGCCAATTGCAACACTTCTTTGGTTTCATTGATTTGAACTTTGAACAAACGGATTTTGGCCTTTGAAGAGTTGACATTTTTTAAAAAGGCCGTCAACTCGCCATCAAACCCAATATTGGTTTGATGTGACATCGAATAAATGTAAAAATAAAAATACGGAAAACTTTTGGCTTGAAACTGACTCCCTCTTTAAAGTTTAATCACTGCCGGTCGAATTTTGAGCAAACTATGCTGATTTTATGTTTTCGTTGTTTTGTTTTGGTGTTGTTGTTTTTCTCCTTGGTACCGCCTTTCGTCTTTCATGATATCAATTGTTAAATTGATGCCCCTCTCTCTCTCTCTCTCTCTCTCTCTGTGCGCGCGCGAGAGTGTTAGGCGTATAAACAAATTTTCAATTCCACGGTGTAGTTTACACTTCAGTTTTTCTCTTCAAAAAAAAACTGATCAATTTATTTGGACATTCTAGATAAAAATTTGATTTTAAGATGATTATCTTGAAGAGAAGACCAAATTCAAAAAAATTCGAGATGATTGTTTTGAAGAAAAAAACAAAATTCTTTGATAAGGCTCTGTATTCTAGAAAACAACTTTCATTGTATCAACTGGATACACATTTTGTGTTTGTGTGTGTGTGTGTTTGGGATATTTTCAACAATTGCATAAGTTTTCGAATGTTGTTGCTTCAATATAAACACTGCGCGTTTCTTTGTGTTGCAATTCAATAGTTTTTTTTTTTGATTAAAATTTTCTTAACAAAAATGAATTTCTTTGGGAAGAAAGAAACTCCAGGTAAAAAAAAAGTTTCAAATAAATCTGTTTTTCTATGGTAAAATTTCAGCTGAAGCTAGTCGTAAACAGGCTCGTGAGATTCAACGAGCACAGCGATCGGTAACTCGTACCACCACTGATTTGGAACGTGAAGAAAAAAAACTTGAAGCACAGATTAAACAATTGGCTAAGCAAGGTCAAACCAAAGCTTGCCAGATGTTGGCAAAGCAATTGGTTCAGTTGAGACAGCAAAAAACTCGGACACTAATGGCCAATAGTCAGATCGGAGCTGTTGGAGCTCGTACAAAAGTTTATTTGAAATTCTCCAAAGTTTATTTATTTATTTAAGTTTTTTTCTATCATTAGATGATGGGTGCCAACAATACTCTTGCTGGAGCTCTGGCGAATAGTGCGAATGCGATGAAAATGACTAACAGTCAAATGAATCCTGAAAGAATGGCCACCATATTACGAGACTTTGAACAAGAAAACATGAAAATGGATATGACCGATGAAATAAGTAATCATCAAAAAATTCTTTTTTTTTAATACAAAAAAATTTTTTTTTCTTTAGTTGAAGAATCTTTGAACAGTATTATGGATGGTTCGGATGATGAAATCGAACAAGACGAAGCTGTCACCAAGATTCTTGATGAAATTGGATGGAAGTCTCTGAAAAAGTAATTCACAAATATCTTTCAAGAATATGTTTGATAATTTTCATTTTTTTTTTCATTAAAATTAGATGTCTAAAGTGAAAGTTCCGAGTAGTGATCCAACATCAATTTCAGTGGAAAGCAAATTGAAACAACTTGAGAAATCAATGTTACGAGAAAAGTGATTATTAAATTTTTTTTCTATTTGAACATTTAATATTTATATGATGAATATTCTAAAATATTATTGATATGTTGCTGCTTTATTGTATAAAATAATTTTAATCAAGTCAAACATATTTCTTTATAATGGTGTCTTTCATTTTTTTTTTTTTTTGATTATTAAAATTTTCTTTTAAACTTAAAACTCTTGAAAACTGGAATTTATTTTTTGATTTTTTCTTTTGAATTTAACTATTTTTGAGAGGGTGTTTCCGTGAAGCTTGTTGCTAACAAAATTCTTATCATTCTTCATTTCAAGCTATTGAAAAACAATTGAAATCAAAATTGATACGACCTCAATGAACAGCCAGAATAAGTACAATGTGTGTGTGCGTGTGTGTGTTCCTTTTGGTGTATCCTTTTTTCCAAACAAACATCAACGCTCTAAATCTAAATCCAACGATCAATCTTGTTTATCAATTCTGTTGAATCCATTTGGAATGTCTATCTGAAATTCTTATTTAAAAAGCTTTTTAACAAGTCATTTTCCGACAAAGATTGGTTTAGTAATTCCTTAAAAAATAAATCATATAAAGGTTTTTTTTTTTCAATGGCAATTTTTTCTCAGCTAATCTTATCTTTTAAAATTTTTTTGAGCAAAGCTTCTCTGATTCTAAATAATTGAATGCTTTTATTGGTGCACATCACGAAAGAACGAGAACAATTGGTTTAGAGAAACATTTTGTGGATTTTGTTTGTTTGAATGATCACAGCAATCACCACTACTACCAAGTATATATCCTCAGCAGCACTGGTTTGTGACAATAGACCTGTTTATTTGTTAATTCAAATTTTCTTAAGAGAAAGTGACGTGGATGTATTTTTTCTGTTGTTTCCATTAAGTGATTCTTCGATTTTGTTTCTTCATTTGATCCAAATTATTTAAATTTTACTGGTTTTCTTTCCAAAAATTTCTTTCTTCAACAACTGCTTGTAAGTGGATTGTTATCGGAAAATTTTTTCATTTGAGTTTAATTTTTTTTTCTATTTTTCATGAACCAGGTTTTAAAGTTTTATTTGAAATTTCCTTCAAATAAAGAATTCAAATTAATTTTTTTAAATAAATTTATATAAAAAATTTCTTAAAATCGTTTTAATAATGGATCAATCAGTTCCGCCGTCGTCGACATCACAATCGAATTCTGGTAATCATTCTCGTTCACACTTTTCTAGAGGTTTGAACCGAAATCAATGGCTGTCTCAATCAGAGACCGAGTATACTGATAAAGAATTCAAGGTTAATTTCAATGAACTAAAACAACCGCCACATCGTACGATGTGGATCGTCGATCCACACATTCAAGCTTTTCTCGATCCTCAAAATACTCCAACTACGTCTTCGAACAAAGCTGAAAAGAAAAATCTAGAAGTTTCAGAGCATGATCCAGCGAAAATTGATGAAAACAATTCAGAGATGTCTGGTGTTGGAGATAATGTTGATAGTATTGATAGTACTTACTCTCAAGAAACTTTATCTTTCGATTCAGTGGAATGTCCAATATGCTTTCGTCGTAGTGGAAATCGCGAATTATTTGGTATGGCCAAGTGTCAACATATGTTCTGTTTAAAATGTATTGTTAAATTTTGTCAATTTGATTGCGATTCACCGTGTCCGGTTTGCCGGCAAAACATTCAATGGGTATGTGATTTTCATGAAAAACTATATCTTCCATTTTGTTCTAATTCGTAAATAAATTCAAGTTGGTGATTCATGATTCAAAAATTGATCAAAATCAGTTGGCTAAAATTGATTTTGATGATTCGGTTCGTCCACAGGATGGAATTTACTATCTGAACACTAACTGCAAGAAAAGATTCGAAGGATCAGTTAAAAAGCATCGTTTCATACGGTGCCGATATGAAAAAATGAAGAATAGTTTTTGCGATCAGGAAAAATTCTCAATCGCTCCGCCATACAACAATGATGAGCTCTACAGGTTCTTCTTTCATGCCGAGTAAGTATTTATTTTTACCAAATTAAAATGTTCAAATACTTTTTTTTAAAATTTAAGACATTGTCACAACAAGTTCGTTTGTTTGCTTTGCATTAAGCATCTGAATTTGTTCAGCGATGAAATCATTTATCATGATAAGCGAAGTTTTTTGGATCATTTGAAGAAAGGTGGAAAAATATGCGATACAATGGTTAAACATGTTCGATGTTATTTATGCGAAGATCAAGTGTTTTTTTTTGATCACCAAAGTTTAATGGAACATTGTAAACATTTCCATGTTGAATGTTATTTGTGCGGTGCTCGGGAAAAACCATATTTTCTTGATGAACGATCTCTATTTCATCACTTGACCAGTCATCATTACATGTGTGTGATTTGTTCGTTAGGCTTCCACACTCCAGATGATTTTCGTGCTCATGTCGAGGCCGAACATCCCGATAAGCATTCTTTGTTCGAGAACATCGATTCTGGACCTCATCGGAAAAACATCCGTGCACGAGCTGGAATAAACGCCAAAGATGAAATAGATACTATGCTTCGTAATAAATTCAAACAAGAGTACAATCCAAATGCACAACAATTCGATTCATCAAACATTGAGAATTATTTGTACAATTTTCCATCAATCGATGGTCGAGGTGCTACCGATTCTAATGCCAATTCGAATGTTTCGAGCAATCATCCGATCCGGTTTCGTATAGTCAATAAAACCGAGTACGATAGTCAATTCCCCTCATTGGGAGGGATGAATAATAATAATAATGATGATAATTCGTTTGCTCAATCTGTCAGAAGCTCATCAAATACTTTCAATTCGTATAATTCGAAAATAAACTCTCTTCATTCCGTCAAGTTCAGCAATAATCGTAACAAAAACTATAAGAAAAACGAAAAGAATCAGTCTCAACAATCTATTCATTCAAAAAAATCTATTCAAAAGTTTCCTGCTAATAGTTCGAGTCGTCGTTCCCATCATTCTAATCAAAGTGATGAAGAGGACTTTTTCCATCAGCAGCATGTCGATGAAACCAGTGATATCAAGCAATTCACGAAAAAGCTAAACAAAAATATCATCGATCTACCCGAGGTGTCATCTAATGTGGAAACCAACGAACGAATTCGTTTAGTCGAAAATAAAATTCAAACTCAAAACATCGACACACCGGCCATAATCGATGAAAGTAGACAGCAAAAATCTCAAAATTTCACCGAAGCTTTTAAATTCAATCAAGCCGATCATGTCGATGAGGACTATCCTACATTACCGATCAATCAATTCAGTAATGCTGATGCGGGGACAAATAGTGCATGGTGCACTTTCTCAAAATCTTCATCGAAAAATTTGAAGAAAAATTCCAAAGCTTTATCGAAACCAACGGAAAAAAGAGTCATCATGGAGAAGAGGGTTCCAGAGAATAATCTGGTTAAAAAGGAAATCGATGAATTCCCTTCACTGGCACCACCAACAAAGATTCACAACACTCAAAACAAGACCCAAAAAATCTCCAAAAATGGAGAGTATTCTCTATGGTTATCCAATTCAAAGAACGAACCATTACCGCTTCAACCAAAATCATTACCGGGCAATGGAATCGAGAAGAATTCGTTGGCTAATGTTTTGCAAAACACTAATAATAACACTTGTAGTCGTCAAAAAAAGTCCAACAAATCGGCTAAATTGACGGCGGATGAATTTTTAACAAAACTCTCGATTGTCTCAAACGCAGAAGATCATAGAAGCTTTAAATTTGTGCCTTACCCCGACATGGATCAACGAGAGCTTCAACTCTCCGAATTGATTAGGAAAAATTTTCAAAGCTCTAAATCCAATCAAGACGATGTATCGGGATCATTATTTGATCAAATGAAACTGTTGTGTGTCCAATACTATCAGTCGACCATTCCTGTCATTCTGTTCTACGAAAGCCTTCGAAAATTGTTCACCAATATGAAATCATTTTTCCAGGAAGTGATCTGGAAATTGATCATAATGTTGCCCGATATTGGTAAACAGATCGAACTGTACGAAGCTCATAACGATTATCTTCGTAGGAATGGTGCCCGACCAAAACATCCTCCCATCGATAGTTGCCGCCATTGTAGGCAATTCATGACCCGTGAAGATTTATGCCAACATCGTTGCCAAAAAATGATCTTGTGACCAACATCGACTTCTTCATCATTTTTTATATATATATAGATAGATTTCTGTGTTTTTCAAGCATTCATTTTCTAAAAACAACCACCATTTTGGAGAAAATTTAAGTTCTTTCGTTCGTTTTCATTTGTTTGTTTGACATCATTTTAAAATCAACCATATTTAATCAACTCGCACAGCTCGTCATCGAAGTTGTCGTTGTTTTTTTGGAATTTTTTTTTTTTCGAAATAACCAACATATATCATCATTATCGCACAATCCGAATTCAATGATGTTCCAAATGAAATTGAATGAATGAATGAATGGATGGATACATAGGAGAACGATGAAGAACTCATACCATCTGAATAGAAACTATTAAAAGAAATTCGTCCTAGATTGGTTGTTCTGTTCTTTATCTTTGTCATCATGATCATTCATCCATTCATTCATTGATGATGATGATGATAATGACGAAAAGGATAATGATGATGATGATGATGATAAATAAATAAATATATTTTTAGCAATATTGTTTTATCCTTCCTCTTCAAATATCTCTCACTAAAAAATTTTGAATTGATGTTTTGAAATTCTTTCAATCATTTTCAGTTCATTCGATTTGTTGGATCGATTATAGTTATTTCAATTAAGAATCGATCTACCACAATCAAAAAAAAAAAAAAAATCAATCAATCAATCAATGGCTCGAACGTCTTTAATTAATCTTCCATTTTATTTTATTTGTTTTTTTTTATATTTTAATTAATTTTTTCAATTTATTCAGAGAAACAATCGATTTGTTGTGTGAGTGATCGATGTCAGTACGATATCATCATCATCATGGTATTGAGTAGAATATGAATAGAAGTCTTTGTTGAATCTTTGTTGCATAATTCTTTCAAATGAAGAAGTGCGTGTGTGTGATGAGCAAACACACACATAGTGTTATTCAAATTTCTCTGTTCAACAATTATATTCGTTCTGTTTGATGGTACTGATGATGAAGACAACGATTTCGATATTTAAGTGGCAAAATCAGAATATCGAAATATCGAAGAAATTCAATACATCGCGATGTTGTTATCGAATACACAACAATACAAAGGCTATTATTGCCACTAAATAATATCGATATCATCTCCCCCCGCCCTCGCCAAACTTTTAGTACGGATTCATCCGTTTATTTCGTTATTTTATTTAGCGTTATTGGTTGGGGAAGAGAAGGTGAAAAACGTATCGCTCGCCTTGTAACATCGAGAGCATCGAAACACACGCATACATTTTTGCTTTTGTTTGTTCATGTTAAGGCGATCGAACAAACAAACACACAAACATTACAAAATCAATCGAACGTATCACGCAAACTGGTCAGTATGTGAGACAACTGGTGTGCTGGACAACGGCTCT
Organism: Octodonta nipae; assembly: GCA_034190945.1. Classification (NCBI taxonomy): domain Eukaryota; kingdom Metazoa; phylum Arthropoda; class Insecta; order Coleoptera; family Chrysomelidae; genus Octodonta; species Octodonta nipae. The sequence goes on along the minus strand of JAVLUE010000312.1, from coordinate 96,460 downwards.
TGGACGATGACCATGTTGTTGTTGTGTGTTTCACCACCATTACAATTCTCAATGCTTGTTCTCTGTTGTGTTTGGCTTGTTGGCTCGCTTGTTCGCTCTTCCAAACCACCATCATTATCATTGTTCGGAGAATGATTCGGGTACAATTATTATCTTCATCGTTCATTCATTTTGTTCTTCCATAATCGTCAATTTGAATACTTTCTCCTCATCATCATCTTCGTCATTGATGATGAACAATTGTGCACCATCATTCACTTCTTCTTTGTCATCGTCGTCGCGTTCGAGGACAGAAAAAAAAAATGAAGAGACATATCAATTCATAGTTTTAGTGTCTTGTTTCAGTCTTCTCTCGCTTGACCATCGCGAAAAATAATAATAATTTTTTCTTAAAAACATCGATCAAAAGAAATAAATAAAAAAATCGATCGATTTGATCTCGATCGAAACAAAATCATCGTCATCATCATCATCGAGAAGAAAAAATAATCATGTCAGTCCAACAACAACAACGAAGAAGAAACATTGTTTTCTTAATTCAAAAATGATGTGTGTGTTTTGGCGTGAGGGATGAGAGAGAGAGAGAGAGAGAAAGAGCTTGAGGAGGAGGATGGTTTTTTTGGTGGAACAAAAACGATGTTTTTTGGAACACAATCGATTTTTTTTGTTTCTTGTTTGTTTGATTGATTCGCGTAATAACAGTGGCCACCATCACCACCGCCGCCAACATTAACAGAATGGTGGCGTTTCCAATTTTATTCTACGACAACGAACAAACGAAGTAATGAAACAATGAATAATCACTATTTTATTTTTATTTCTTTCTATTCGATTTTTTATATTCTCAGTCTCTTGTTCACCTCGTCATCGATCATTGACTTGGTTTTCATTGTTTGTTTTTTTCCTCTATAATTTCCGTTGTCGCATTTTTAGTTGTGATCCAACACAAGTCATATGACACATGACAAGTCATACATATATGGTGTGATATGCAAATAATTGCAACGATTTTTTGGTTTTCTCAAAATTTTTCTAGATCGAACATCGTTGATTGGTTTTTGAGAAAAACTAGAAGAATCGAGAATCTTCTTGTTTTTCTAAGAAATTGATTATGTTTCGAAAAGAAAAAAAAATCGATTATTGTCTTGGGATTATGGATCAATGATGATAATAATGATGATTAAAAAAGCTACTGTTTTTGTTTTGAAACGATGCCGTTCGGCGATGTTTAACGCTCCAAACAAGACAAAAACTTTGAACGTGTAAACAAAAAAAAAGTGGCCGATTACAAATCGATAATCGATGAAAATCGATTGTTTGTCAATCAAAGCCAGGAAAGAAAGAAGAAAGAAACATCGAAAAAATATTTTGAAGATTCATTTCAGTGTGTGTGTGTGTGTATGGTGGTGGCCAGTGGCCACCCACAGTCCAATATTCATTATTATCGATACACACACACGATGACCACGATTACTATGATAGTCTCTCATGTCATAGTATTAGTAATGCTTGATATACATTTTTTTTTTCTTCTCGATTTATGTTCCACTGTGCTTTCGATCGATGTTGAACGATTGGTTGTTTTTCAATAAGGAAAAATAAAATCGAAATAGAAAAACATAGGAAATGTAGATTCGATACGATCGAGTTTTCGTAGTCAAATGATTAATCATCAGGTTTTCCCTTCATATTTTCAATCATCATCATCCTCTCATCTTCTTCTTCTTCTCTGCTGTTGTTCAAATTGGACATCGGAAATATTGAAAATTATTTTAACACAACCCATCATCTTGATTGTGGTCATCAATTGGTACCACCACTTGACTCTTTATTGATATGAGAACCACAATCAACATGAAAGGACATTGATCGATCGTTTATTAAATAATCGATTAATCGTAAACTAAAGTTTCTAGGGCCCAATTTTTTTTAATCGAACACTTTAAATGAACGATAGCTTTGTTCTAAGAATTTATTTTAAAAAAAAAACTGATCACATCAAATCAAACCCAGGTGTTTAGTATTCCGAAATCAAAGAGGAAAAAAATCGAATCTTTGATCAAAGCAATTTTCTTCTACAAGGTGGAAAAATTATTATAATCGTGTTTATAGTTTTAAAAAAATTTACAAGTTTTACAAATGTTTTACAGCGTGTGTGTGCCAAAACAAGACAAAACAATTTGCCACAAACAAACAGAAAATGAATGGCAGAGAGCAAAAGATGTGAAACAATTATCATTCACAAAAAAAAAAAATCGAAAAAATTATCGAAAATCAAATCAAGCAAAAACAAAGAGCTTCAATTCGATCCTGAACGTGTAAGACAGAAAAAAAACGATTTTTTCCAAAACAATCCAACACAAACCATTCCATTCCATTCTGTTTCTGTTTGTTTCGAGAGAAGAAGAAGAAACAGACAAACGTTCCTGGAACACCCACACACACAGGCGCACACTCATTTTCGAATCAAAAAATTTCGAACATTCGAAAACGAAGACAACGAATTTTTTTTTTAATCAAATAAGTTGAAATCAATAAAATCGAAATAAAAATATTATTCGAAATATAGGGAAAAAAAATGATTCGAATGTTTTTTGCAAGAGTTTCAAATTTTGGAAGCTAGCTACTGTCAAACGCAAACAAACACACACACACAACACAACGGACGGACGGACAGGTTAATTTTCGAAACATCGAATTCATCATTTTCCATTGTGTTTCCACGAGAGTGAGAGAATTGCTGAATTCGCTGATAACCGGTGTTTATTGTGGTTAGTTTTTTTTTTTTTGGGGAGAAAAACTATCCGAAACAGTAAAGATATTAATTTATTATTGTTGTGTTCCAATTGGAAACAAGTTCATTCGTTCTTCTCTCTCTAGAAAAAGGTGTGGTTGGTGTTTGATTGTCGATGATAATTGATTTCTAAAGACGAAAAAAATTGAAATAACTTCAAACACCTGGCCCTAGTAATTTAAATCAAAAAAAAATATAAAAAAAATCATAATTCACAATCACTTTTGAATGGATCGATAGATCGATCATCCAATCATTTCAATCAATCAATCACATTGAACAGTGGAATAAGTTCGATTTCTTTTCCCGCTGTTCGATGTTGTTTTCGATTGCTCGATCCGCCAAAAAAAAAAAAAACTATGAGATTTTTTTCTTTATTGAATTCACATATCGTTCGATGTGATCGATATATCGTTTGTACACACACACACACACACCAAGATAGATCAAAGATAATGGAGGTGGTGGTGGTGGATCATTCCAGGTAAATTTCTAGATCAACTCTCTCTCTCTCTCTCTCTTCAGTTTCTAGAAATTTCAGTATTTCTCATCCAATTTCCACGGAAGCAAAACTGATGGGAAATAAAACAAAAACAGAAGAAGAAAAAAAATTGATAGTCAATAATACTAGGCGATCGTATTCGGAGCATTCATTGTTTTTCCCAGTGGAAGAAACATTAACTTCTCTGGTCCAGCTATCTGGTTGACCACTGGTGATAGCTTCTTGAGCGATCTTTCTTTCCTGAAGAAAAAAAAAATCAATTTTTCTGTTTCTAAATTCAATTTAAAATAAGAAAATTTAAAATCAGGTCAATTAAACACTGGATGGACAAAACTGGACATATGAGACATATAATTTTCTGTTAATCAACACTCGGCTCACTGGTGCTTCAAAACAACAACAAAGTTGAAGTTCAATCTTTGAAGAAAAAAAAAAAGAAAGTTTATTATAATAAAAAAAAAATTTTTTTTTTTTTTTGAGCTGTGGCCGTTGATGATGATGATGCATTTAAGAAGATTAAAAACAGATTAAATTTTCGGTGGATTATCAACAAAAAAAAAATTCAACACCAAACAACGACAATGGCACTAAAACTACTAGCCACACGATGATTGAAACAGTTTTGGAGTGTTGAAGATCTGTGACCACCGTTTTTGTCGTCGTTTAGATGCTTCGATGATGTTTAGGGCTACGCTAGCCAGCCTAAAGTCACTAAGCCATCAATGTGTGTGTGTGTGTGTGTGTGTGTTAGTGGACTAACACACTTTTAGACGAGTTTTCTATTTTTCCTTGACACATCCATGAGCCAAAGAATATGACAGAGTGGACAGTCAGAAAATATGAAAAGACAATGTCACGCGTAAAACAGATTAAAACGATGAAGAAGAAGAAAAAAAAAAACTCCATAAGTGGTGTCCGAGAATTGTTTCGAGAATGAAAACTGTTGTGAAAAAGAAAAAGAAAAAAAATGTTTCTAAATGGACAATCAGTCTAATTGGTCAACCAGTCAACCAGCCAATCAAACCTAATCAAATCTAATCCATCAGGTAATTTTCTTTGATGGCCCATCAAGGATACCCTTCACAAATGGGTTTCGAGATCAAAGGCAGATATTAACATTGAACATTTCTCTAGTAGATCCGGATTAGCTTTTCGAACTTGAAGTTGATGAGAGCACTGGAACTTTACCAACAACAACAACAAAAAACTGTTAAATCTGGAACAGGAAAGACATAGAAATAAAGCTGTCAGATTTGGAATTCAGAACGTTGGAACAACAACAACGTCAAAACAAAACAATGAGAAGGGAAATCATTTAAATTATGTCGTTTAGGTTTTTTTTTGTTGCAATGTGTCAGTTCGATTTGTTCGATTGGTTCGTTCGATTTGTTCGATTCGTTCGATTTGTTCGATTTGTTCGATTCGTTCGTTCGTTTGTTTGTTGATTGGAAATCCTTTTGGTGGCGAGATTTGAATAATTCATTCTCATCAATGATGATGATTGATGATTGAATGAATGATCAAAACGATTCATCGATGATGATGGTAATCAACCAACAACAACGACAGACAAACAAACCGTTATCAAGACAAGTTGTCTTCTTGTGTTGTGAGATAAAGACTTTTTTTTTTTTTCTTGTTGGCTATCGTTTTGTTGCTCAATCGGACACATTGGGCTTCAATGGTTTTGAAAGGTTTATTCTTTCTACTGTTATTGTTGTTCGAAATTTTAAAACAAACAACATCGAACAACGATAACAAAGATGTTTGACGCCCGAGAGACAAGTGACAACGATCTTCTCCCCCCCCCCCTCCATCTCCCTCCAATCTTTCTACAGTTTCCCAAAGTGAATGATCGAGAGTGAGAGACTACCAGTGATGAAGAACCATTCATCTAACAAGACGTTATAGATTCACAACAAAATGACCATCATCGTTGATCATTACTAAACTGTCAATATATATTATGGTCAACATTATTGTCATCGTTTGTTTATCATCATCATCATCCGTCTTCTTCTCCGATCCAAGGAGCAAGGAAACTACTCGATACGGACAACAACGATGATGACGAGAAAGACAAAAGGATTTTCATCCATCAGATGCAATGTATGAAAAAGTAAATCAAAGTCAACAAAAAACTTTGTTGTGAGAGTGCATATAGACAGCATATAACAGATAACAAAACTTCATTTGTTTTTTTTGTTGTCATCTGATTGTAATCTGATTGTGTGTATGTGTGTGTCTCGAATAAATTTTTCAAAAAAAAAAAAAAAACTACAAATTAGATTTGAATAAGAAAGTTTTGCTGTCTTTTTTTTAACACTAGTGTTTGGTGGATGAGAGAGAGAGAGAGAGAGAGATTTCGACAGGTGAAACACCTTTCTCTCTCACTCTTTTCCACTATTTCAACAACCTGGATGAACATCATCAAAATGACACATCGGACACAAAGCGACACACAAACACGGGACAGATTTTTCGTTGTTGCTTCAACTAAACGAACAAAAAAAAAAAAAAAATCGTCGTAAATTTATCAAATTTTCGATTTCTTTTTCTTGTTGTCGTTTTCGATGTTGTTTTCCATTGTTTCTAATCTGCCTATCTATCTATGGTCGTATCGTTTATTTTTTTTCCATTTGTCTTTCCTGATCATCCCGTAATCAACTGGACAGCCTGATCATCACAACGGCATCAAGTGGATTCTCTCAATCACTCAATGCCGTTGTGATGACCAATGCGGTTGATGATAATGATGGTGGTTGTTGGTCTAAATAGTGTACTGTTTCAATCAATCTTTCAACTAGTCCTACACACACACACAAATCGAGGTGAGAGGAAAAATGCCAATCATTTAATCCATCATCACATTTAATTCAATTTCGAACGATAACCACATCGTGGAAACTTGGACAATCGAAACACATTTCAAACGAACGAACGATCGAACGATCAAACAAACAAACCATTCATTCATCTAAATAATGAAAGCCTTTAAAGCTGTTGCGATAAATTTATTTTAATTAGTTTAATCAATCATCAATCGATCGATCGATCGATCAAACAATCAATTAATTAAAATAAATAAAAATAAAAGAAATTTTAGTGATAAATAAAAATTTATTAATCAATTTGTTTTATGACTAGTTTTATTAATTTTATTGTTTTTTTTTTCGTACGTTCGTTTTGTTCGAACTTTGAATGCCACATCAATGGAATCAACATTTCGGTGTACTAGAGGCCAGTGGTGCTATTTTCCATTTTGGCGTTTGGGCCAAACGTAATCTCGATGCTCGATTGTTGAACAGTTTCAATCGTTCCGGTTGGTTTGTCGGTGGTGTTCGTTGCGGTTGTTGCTGCGGCGGCGGCGGCTGATCAAGACTAACTCGACGTTTGACACCAATGTTTTTAGTGTTGCTGTTATGACTGTTAAGTTGTTGATTGTTCCGGTTTTGAGTGGACATCAAATATTGACGAATCGTTTTATTATTGATCGATGATCTTCGATTATTGTTATTGTTTTTGGCCATCATAAAAAAGCCAGTTTTTTCAATGTTTTCCGAATCTTTCGTTCTCTTCATTTTCAATTTCATTTCATTTGATGATAATAAGTTCACTGGTTTGTTGTCATCATTCCTCTTGATTTAACAAAACTATCTGGTTTGGTTTCAACACGGAACATCTTTCAAACCACTGGTCGTAGAATCCAAGAATCCGGCTAAAAAAAAAAAAAAATTTTCAATCAAAAAGTTTCGGAATCATCCTCAAAAAAAACTCTTGAAACCATTGAAATTGTATTGCATCAGATGTTTTTCTGCTTCGGTGATGACACCCCAAAACAATCCATTCTCGGTGTCACAAAAATTATCGACAAATTCAACTTCTTCTTCCTCTTTCGCCTCATCATCATCGTCGATGTCAATTTTCGATTTACGATTTTTTTCGCTGTTTTTTAAATGATAGACGCTGATTTGTTTTACTAGGATTATGATTGAAAGTTTTGGTCTTGATTCTCTTGGTATTTGATTCGTTACGTTCCAGACTTTGATCTAGAAAAAATTCCATCTCATCAATCTGAAAGAGAAGAGTCGCTTCAGTCATTTTTTGATGATTTAATTTTCGATTTTTTATTATTCAATTTTCGATTATTCAACATTCGATTATTCTTTACAAATGAACAACAGAGTTTTCGCTGCTGCTGTTGCTGTTTCAATTGATAATTTTCGATAAAAATCGATGATCAACAACTGAAAAAAAAATCGGTTTTAATTTATTTATTTCCACTTCCAATCCAGAAAAAAAATATAAATAAATAATAGCTATATTAATTGGTAGTGAACTTTATGGGTGTGTGTGTGTGCGAATGCGAGTTCCACTCAGCGTGTACGTGCTAAATAATAAATTTTCACGGCTTTTGCGCCGTAAAAAAAAAATTGACCATCATGATGTGTTACCATCACCACCACCACCACCATAATTATCCTTATGATTAATAATCATTTGCTTTCAAACACATGGCCAACTACAACAAAAAACTAGAAATGATGGCTGTGTGACCTGTTTGTGTCACATCATCACTAGAAAAAACAAAATATGACATTTTAAATATTGATTATGAATTATGAATGTGTGTGTGTGTGTGTTCGTTCTCCAATGTGCACTCCATCCATCCATTCATCCATTCTAGGTTCTTTCCATTCATTCATTCGATACAATCGAGAAAATGATGTTGTCACGCTTGTTAAATCGAAAACAACAACATCGAACAGTGAAAACAAACTGAAGAAACGATAAATGAATGAATGAATGAATGAATGAATGAATGAAATCATCATCATCACCGTCATGATAATAATAAACGAAATGAAATCATTTAATAGAAAGGCGCACAGCACAGGTAATCACTTTAAGTAAGTTTTGTTGTTGTTGTTGTTTTTGGTCTTATGAATTGTTGAGCATAAGTTATAAAAAGGTGTTGATCACATCTTTTTCTTTAGCCCGAACCAATTGAACCACCAAGTTCAAAGTCAGGACAACAACAGCTGAAACAACAGCCGAAAAATGATTTACAATCAGCTGTTGTTGTTGTTTGGAAAAATCCCATCAACTTGGTGTTTTGATTTTTTTCTAGTTTCTAAATCGTTTCAAGCATAGCGTTTCGATTGATGTTTTTCTAATCTGATTGAGCCAATTTGATGTATTTTACCACAATCATCAGGATGATTGTGGTAAGATGATCGGAATGAATAAAACAAATAATTTGAAGATCGTGTCTTTTAGAAAAACACAAAATTTATTCGTTGAATAAGAAGAAGATCGAGTTAAAGTCGAACTGAATTAAACTCGAATAACAGCAGAAAAAAAAACTGAATTTAAAAGGTTGAAAAAATTTAAACCCGATGATGATCGATCAATACAGAAAAAACAACTGAGCTTAAATCGTTTAGTTTAATGGTGGTGATTTGATCATCATGATGATCATCCAATTGGAACGGGTGGCCAATCCATTATTCATTCAATGCGCTTCTATTACTTGCTTCACAAGCTTGTCCGATCCAAAAGAAACATCAACGTTCGTTTGGTTAAGAAAACGAACGGTGATGTTTCTCTCGGTTCTCTTGTGTTGTTGGTCAGTTTTGTTGTTTTTTTTTTCTCTGGTTTATCATATTAATTATATTGATATCTTGTTTTGAGTAAATGATCCAGCTAGCTAGTTCTTTATCATCAGATGGTAACCATCAAGCAACGTCATTTGTGAGAACAAGAAAAAAAAAGAAAAGACACAAAAATCTAATGAAACAAGATCTTATCTAAATTGATAGATGGAAGCAAGATAATGAGATATGTTGATGATCTTTTCAACCCACAACCATCATCATCATCATCATTTGATCAACGATCAATGAAACGATGTTAATATGATGAATGGATGATGGATTGATGAATGGTTAATGGTTGGTTCCTGATCCACGAATTCATCAATCGCTAAAATACGAACAAACGAAAACGATTCTGTTTGGCGATTAATCGCGCCACCATCGATGATCTCCCAAAGATGGTGATTTTTGTTTTCGTTTTCCATTTCTCTCTAAAACCAATGATAATAATTTTTTTTTTTTTGATGACCATTTATGATTTTGGAGGATTTTTTTTTCTGTCCGATGATGATGATGATAAAGAAAAGTACAATAATGTTGTTTCATTGTTTCAATGTGTGCTTTCTTCTTGTTGTTGTGTTTATTTTGGAACACTTTGGGAACACAAACGCGTTCGCTCGCAGTACAATAATGACAATTATGGTAATGATAATGCAATTTAATGATATTATTATGTGGATGATGATGATGATGATTAATGTTACACCTATGAATGGTAAATTTCAGTTTTTTTATTTTGGATCGATAATTGGAACTCTTTTCTTTTTTCTTCTTGTTTTTTGGAACAAACAAGAAGAAAATTGACCAAACAAATTTTTCAATTTTTTTTTTTTTTAATAATAATTTTAAATAAATTTGTAAAAAAAAAAAAAAAATACAAAGATTCCAAAAATAATTTTTTTGTAAAAAAAAAAAAAAAAAAAACTTTTGTAATTTTCTAGTATTTCGATGCATTTTGTATTTTTTTTCGAGAAGAACAAAATAAATAAATAATAAGGTTTTCAAGATCATTTTTCTTGATAAATACAATTTCAAGATAATAACTCGGTAATTTAGTGATTTTAGAGTTAAATAAAGTAATCTCTGTGTGTTTTAAATGAATGGAAACCCGAGAGGAAAAAACAATGATTTTTTCATAAATTTCGAACGCCGCCTTGAAACCACCACACACGGTTGATGAATTAATTTTAGAAATTTTTTACTTTTTTTTCCATCATATAATGAAGAATGGAACAAAATCTGACAAATTGTCCAAATGTAATGTACCTGGCTGGATTGGTTATTATTGTTAATAATTTCAAGAGCTTCCAAGTAAGAGTTTTATGCGAAGAGTTTTTTTTTTGTTTTTTAAAACATTTACGAACTAGAAAAAAATTATCTCAGGTGTTTCGAGTGGTGTTTTGTGACCTTCATCGAAAACTATGAAGACTAGGTTGTATTTTATTTTATTTTTTTTGAATTATAAAGAAATTTAATTTTTTCAATTTTTTTTTTTTTTGTAAAATTTATTTTTTTATAATATTCTGATGATAATAATAATAGTGAAAAAAAGTGAGTTTTAGTGGAAAATAATTTTGTAATTTCCTATCAATCATGAATCAAATTCAAGTTTCAAGAACTCTCCACCCCAAGAGATATTGTATTCGATGTTTTTTTTTTTTGTTTTTTGTGAATTAAATCGATGATTTCGATTTTTATTTTTTGATGAATCGATTGAAGAAAAACCCGTTACATCGATGTTCGATGTTTGCAATGATGAATGGAGAATCTACGATGGATCAATCTACGAGATTTTATTTGCTTTCTGGATCTAGTTTGTGTTCTTCAAAATTGTGTTTGGACAAAACCTTCATTTCTATTTGGAAATTGATGATTTTTTTTTCTCGTTGTTGTTCGACGTTTGTCGTATAATGATAATACGCGTTGTTGTTGTTGCGGTTGTTGAATTTTGAAACAAGAAGCAAATAGAACGTGTTGTTCGCAAAATCAATTTCGTAAAACGCTTGTTGTTGTTTTTTTTTTTACGCAAAAACACTAATCAAACACACACACACACACACACAAACACTGTTGGACAATGTCAAACAACAAAATAAAGCGAGAAAAAAATTGATCTATTGGTTAGTGGTCAGTTTGTTTGTTTGTTTGTTTTTTTTTTTTTTTGGTCACGAATCGAATCATAGATTGTTTGCTTGAACAACGAAAGCAAATTAGTTTAACTATTCAGAGTGTTCGAAATGAAATCAAGGTGAAGCCACTATTTGCTATTGAAAAGACGAAATAAACTTTGATGAAGAAGACGACCAAAACGAAATAAGAAGCAATCAAATAGAAGATTTGATCGTTTTTTAATCAAATCAAATGAGAGAAGAAGAAAAAAATGAAATTCCATTTCATTTCTAAATTCAATTCATCAATGTTTTTTTCTCTGCAAGAAAAACTTTGAAACCAATTCGTACGAAAATAAATGACACAAAAAAATTTATTTTTAAATATAAAACTGACCACAAACAGTGTGGACACACAATATATATATATATTTTTTTCTTCAAGTAGTTCGTAAAAAGTGAATGTTTCCAAAAAACAAACAAACAAAAATTTCGAACAAACAAATGAATGGAAAAAATCTAAATTTTGCCTGAGAAATGAGATCTGTTTGTTTGTTTGTTTGTTTGTTTGTTTGTTCGTTCGTTCGTCTGTTTGTTCGTATATCCGCATCGCCATCATATCACGCTATCGCCATATTGCATCAACCTTTTTTTATTTCTCTTCCCCCCTCTTTTCTGATGATTCTTTTTTTCCTTCACACCTGATAGAACAGTTTTTAGAATGATAATGTTTGAGTGTTTATATAAATCCACCAACCATTCCAAATAGAATTCGTTCGTTCGTTCGTTCGTTCGTTCGTTTGTTTGTTTGTTGGCTGGCTGGCTCGTTTATTATTATCATCGCCGTCGTTTTTGTCGCCGTCATTATCATCAACCACGATCTATGAATAGAATGAATTTCATCAGTTTCTTCGTCGAGTTGTTGAACGGGCAAACACATTTTAAATGTTCTATTTCATCGTCTCCGTCTTCGTCGTCGTCGTCGTGTAATTTAAAATTCGCCCTGCTCATACATATATATAAATATTCTTCGTCTGGGTTTCAATTTTCAATGAAATTTTAATTCTTTGCCTTTTTTTTTAAATTTCTTTATTATTAGTATTAGTATTTTTACATGGAAAAAATATATAATAAATAAATAATAATCTAGTATTTTTAGAAAATAAATAAACCGGGGATTTATCTTGTCTAATGAAACAGATGATGATGATGATGAAGGAGAGCTTCATTTCAGTTTGGTCAGATCATTTAGGTGTTTGTTCGTTGATCTCTTTCGCTGTTTTTGTTTTGTCTGTTTTGGTTCCGTTTGTTTTGGGACACATCGCTCTGGCTTCGGCCGCTCGACCATTCAAAGGAGACGAAACGAAATGTTTTCGTTTCTAAATTTGAAATTCCTTGAGAAAAATAAAATAACGAACAACAAACGGGTGGGATGGCTAAAATTTTGAAACAATTTAAGCGTTTAACGATTTATTTGAACCTGCCAGGTTCAAGCAACCAACAACAAGCAACAAGTTTGGTCTTACCGCTCAATGTCTCCATGATTCGTTTAAAATATTTAAAAATACATCTACATTGTATAATGTAACGTTATCTATGAAGTTCTCTGTGTGTAAGTGTGTGTTTTTTTTAAATATTCTTATAACCGAGATGAATGATGAATGTAGAAAACTGAGAGAATGAGAAAGCTTTGTTGTTGGTTTTCTTCTTTCGCCTATCCAATTTGGTTTTGGGTGATGAGGGGATGTTGTTACGTCTACTATGAATCATTGCCTTCCCGCCGTTCTCCCCACTCCTCGAGAAAGAAATGATATAATAATGATAACATTTAAAAATTGGAATGAGATAACGAAGAAATGGAAAAACCTCGTTTAAAACACAACGGAGAAGAGTGAAATGAGATTTTAATATCTGGATGGACGAATCTTTTAGTTCAACAAACGAAAACAGCGAAAAAACCAGCCAGCCAGCCAGCCAAACCAACCAATTCAAATATCATCACAAATTTCCATTTATGAATAGAGAAAACTCGGGCAAAACTTTCCTCTTCTGGGGGAGAACATAAAAAATTCTATCCGTCTTATACGGAAAGCTCCAAAATCCATATCTCTCCATCCACCATGATTTATTTAGTATTTTTTTTAATAACTTAATGATTTTGTTTTGTTTGGTTTGATCAGTGGTCAGTTTAGTGTTCAGTTCAGGTGACAGGTTGGACAGGCCATTCATTAGTTTCCGTTTTGTTTTGTTTTTTGTTTTTTTTTGTTGTTGATAATCAATCATTTGATGATGATTGGTGTTAGCTCTCTCATATGGAATGGAGTTGTATCAAACTGTGCAAAAACTGATTATTCATTTCTTTGTTTGGTTGGTTGGTCATCATAGAATGATGCCAAGCTTCAGGCAGGCAACTTACAACAAACCATTCGATCATTTCGAACGAATGGCAGAAGAAAAACACCAAATTTACGATAAGGACACAAATGATCAGACATCAGATTTCGAAATTTTTCAATTTTTTTTTAAAGGATAATACAATCTAAGCAAACAAACGTAAAACGAGTGAACGTAAAACAAACTTTAAAAAAAAAAAAAAAAAAAATTTCGAATGTTTTGTTATTGTATTGTGACGTTGTGGTGACACACCAATCAACATTTTTGGTCTGTTGCAATGAATGGATTATTTCTTTGATCAATAGATGGATCATCGATTGTTGTTATCGTCCTAAATATCGATACTCTTCAATAATCGAATATCGCATTCTTTATTTTCAAAAAAAAAAAAATAAATTTTACGCTGGATAAGATGAAGTGAACAGTTCTTTTGCCTAAAGAATCCGCTAAACACCACCATAAGATCCAAAAAAAGATTTTTTTTTTTTGAAGAAAAACGAAATAATAAATAACAGGGAAACAATATAGAAAAATAAATAATTCTTTTGGATCAAGTTTTTTTGGATCGAGACGTCACAAAAAAAAATTTTTACTAACAAAGGATCGATTGGAACAAATCATCATCATCATCATTGTTCCAATCGATCCAATAGAATCATTGAGGATTTTTTTTTTTTTTTTGATCAAATTGGTTCTTCATAATCATATTTAGTTTAAATTGGTCCAGTCTCTTTTTTTGCTTGCTTGTTCTCTCGCACTGGGCAGTATCCAATATCTGTTGTTGAATGACATAAATCACACATCATCTACTAAAATAATGGATCTTGGAATTTTGTCACACACACACGCTATTTCCACATAAGTGTAATGTAATTTCACTTTCATAGCTGACCAAACAAAGAAAAAACTCTCCCACACACACACAACACACACACACTCGTTCCAGGTAGATAAATGGATAGATAAAGGACAGTTAGTAAATGGAGCGAGAGATTGTCTCCCGTAAGAAGTGGTCATCATCACCCAATACCATCATCATCATCACCACAACAATACTGACAAAAACAACAGAAAACTTTTCATTCTCTCTCCCTTTAAAAATGATGGAGAGAGCAACTTTGTCTTCTTCTTCTTCGAGACTCTTCGATTGTACGAACAGAGTTTTTTTACGAAGAGTCGACAAAGAAACGAAGAGAAAAAGTCTTGAAGAAGAAAAACCTAGAAGAATGATGAAAACATTGGAAACACGGGGCTTGCCTTATAAAAACCCGAACGGTCATCCTGTCCGAAGACATTCTCTGTTTAGATCATCATCGATTTGGATCGATTGTGCCTGTTGTTGTGTTTTGGATTTTTTTTTTTTTTTTTGGATTCATCAAGTTAGTTCGTTCTGCTTCTGTTCAATGAGAAAGAAAGTGAGGTGATGGTGGAATATCACCGTTCCAAAATGTTTGCTTGACCGTTGGTGTGTAGTGTGCTTTGTGCCAGTGTGTGTATGTGTGTGTGTTTGTGTTAGTGCTAGTTTGTGTGTGTGCGTGTGGTCAGTTGAATCTTGGTGAATTGGTCAATCTTTATTGTCCATCAATTTCAATCATTGTCCATTTATTCATTCGAACAGATTAAAGTTTGATGACCACACTGATTGGGAACACCAAAGCTGAATCGAAGTGATTGTTTTCATTGAAACATTGATTTGTTGCGTGTTTTTTTTTCTTCTCTGTGTGTGTGTGTCCATTCACAAAAGAAAGTGGTGTGTAGTGTTGTTGTCCAAAACAGATACCCGGATTGTTGACCATTCATTTGAATTTTTCATCACCGAACAACACGGGAAAAATTTTGAAAAACTTTTCATTCGAACTCTTTGCATTCATCCATTGACCGCTAGTATGGCTGTTGATAAGAATATTGATCGTCGGCGTGGTCGTTTGTCCCGGAACAGAAAAATCATTTTGGGATTTTCTCTTCTCCGGTATCGTCGTCCACTCTTTGTTGTCGTCGTCTTCAAGTTGCTCTTCAAGAACATCATCTTCTTCTTTTCTTCTTCCTCTTCATCATCGTTGTTGTTGTCCAAACCGCCAACACTAACAACAGCAACAAGAAGATTTTCGCCATCATTTGTGATTGTTTCTAATCTCCCGAATAATAGCCATCGGCCATCTTTCCGATCTTTTTTCTCGTTGAACAATCTGATTTGTTTGTTGATGGTTCTATTCATCACCGATTTCTTCGTTCAACGTAAGTATCAGGGGTTTTTTTTTCTTCTTGAGTGTTGATCCTGGAACAACTCCAGTGTCCACTGTCCAGTGTATTTCAATTTTTTGGCTTTTTTTTTTTGGTTTTTTTTCATCAACCAGAATAGCATCGGCCCAAATTCATTTCATTGAATTGAAGATGAAATGAGTTTTTTGGATCGAACTTTTTGGTTAAGAGTTTTTTTTTGTTTTGTTTTAGTTCCAAACGTTTCAAATGATTGAAATATACCAGCTAGCACTGTTGCTCTGCTCTTTGACTAAATTTGATTAATTTTTTGTTTTAATAGGCCATGGATGCATTGAGATATCGAGAATAAATCCAATATCGTCCTCCACCTCCTCCTCTTCCAATGAACGACCAAACATATTCGGATCTCAATATTCGATCGGTTCGAGTTCGGTGAATGAGCCAAAATTCCAACGTGGTAACATATTGGTGGATGCCCAGCCTATCAACGGACACAAACCCCAACAACAACAATACGAGACAGCCGAATCGACCAATGTTGTTCATAAGTTCCAGTTTGAATTCAAACACCAACAACCCGATCAACCACCAACAGCATCGATTGTTTCATCATCGATCATCGATCCTGATACAGTACTGTCGTTGTCATCCTCTTCGGAATCGTCGTCGTCATCAGGAGCTTCATCGAACCAATACCAGGCTCCGTTACCGGTGATGAGCTACCATCCACATCTCCATCATCGACTTCGGTTCAATGCCAACGGTGCCCTGACCATAGACAGTGGAAATGGTGGATCAATCGAAACACTGGTCGATGATGATCCCGAGGTGGTGCTTGGTGAATTCGAGCAGCAGCAGCAACAGCAAAACGTCAAAAACAACAGTACCAAAGGGAAAAATGTTTCTAAAAGAAAGAATCAGGACCAGTTGAATAGTCGCTCGATCTACAAGATCACTCAGGATACCAAAATTAATTCTCTGAATAATGGGAATGGTGGAAATTTAGTGTCGAATGAAGTGAACAGCCAAAACCCTAATCATAGTGCTATCAAGCTCAACAATAAGCGCCACCACCAATCTCATATCGCCAATCGGACGACATCGTTTCAGGTATAAAAAAAAAAAAAAAAAACAAACCGAAAAATTTCTTGAATAATAAAAAAAAAAACTCAAGAAGTTTTTATTAACTGAATGATTGAATTTCTTATTGTAAATTTTCTGTTTTCAGAATATTGTCATACCGTTACCGGCTCATCGGCTCAACGATCGATCATTGGCCACCGGTGTGATTGTCATCAGTCAAGATCATGGCTATCCCGATTATCATGATACTCAATTTCATCATCACAATCTACACGGTACTTCTTCAACGATCAACTCGAACAATCCGAGTAGTTATAATGTTGGACGGCATTATCATTATGAGTTGTTGACATCGAATCAACCAAGCAGCAGCAACAACAACAACAACAACAAGAATTTGGTTTACACTCCGACACTGAGTCCAATCGCGGTGACCAAATCACCGATTGAGAATGTCAATCGATTCAATATCAAAAAAGATCAAGTCAAAGTGGCCACAATCAACTCGAACCACTCGACGAACAACACTCAAACAAACTTGACCAGCAAAAGTTCGGAAACATTGAAAGAATCGAGCATTGCGATCAGCAAGGTAAACGAGACAAAATCGCTGGACCTGAAACTACCATTGCCACCACCGACCACAGAGATTCCAGAAATCATAAAATCTGATCTAGTGAACAATTCACTGGCGGTGGATGAGAAACAAACCAGCAAAACAAATTTGACCAGCACTCAAGAAGCTCTAACGCAACTGTTGATCGAGCGCGAGAATATTTTATCAAAATTAAAACAGAACACCAATAAGAAAAGGAAGAATCGAGCCAAAACAATTGCCATACCAAATCATCAACATCAACCGGGTCAACGTAAACGTTCCGGTAACGAAAGCGAAGATTTCAACGGGAGTGAAGTGAATTTTATACTGAAAAGAAAAACCAAAACAATGCTTGTTCGAGTTTGAGCACCACCACAACAACAACAACATCTACTACCACATCCACTCCGGCTCCACCAGTATCCACCAGTACAGAAGTGGTGAAAAAATCAACGTCCAGTTTGGTTTCGAACAATTTGACCAACAACCCGAAACAATCGACAACTAGCCGTTCGGCGTTGCCTGGTTCAAGTATTCTCAACACTTTGGTGAAAGAGTTGAATGATGCCATCGAGAATCGAATGCGTGAGCTGACCAAGTTTCCCAGGCGTGAATCGAATGTCAGAGTTTTTTCCCAAACTGTAGCACCAGTTTCATCGTCAACAACACCACCACCACCTCCAACTACAACAACATCGACAGCAACAACAACGACAGCAGCTTTAAAAATACAGAACCGAAATTCGAGAAATGATCAACCGATAACTACGACCTTGAAGCCCATTGATACAGAATTCACTACCACGACTCTGGCTACCACCACGATAGCGATTGAAGAGGACACCAAAGAACAGGAAGAAATGGCCGATGATGAAGAGAATTCAGTGATGATGACCACCGAGAGTTTCTTAAATATCGATTCGAGAACTGAGCCAGATGAGGAACCATGGAAACGTTGAGCGGTGATGAAGCAAGAAATGAACGAACAACAATCTCGATCGATTCGAAAACTACCACTCCGACAGTGGCCAGTACGACGACAACAACGACAACAACAACAACCACCTCTACCACCACCACCACACCATCACCATTGTCGGCTATGACAGAGACTACCGTTCCAACAACCATCATCAGCCGAGTAAAAAAATCTGGCAACAAGAAGGATGGCTCGGGTAGTAGACAACAACAACAAAAACCTAGCAAAGATAAATCGAGAAACAGGAAAAATCGGAAACGTTCCAAATCGGGAAAAACTAAAAACTCGAAAAACCGATCCAGCAAGAAAGAGGCATCATTGTTGATGCATTCGGATAATCAAAACAAAAGTCGAATGCAACGAGACTCTCCATCATTGGAGAACAGTTTGGAACTGGAGAGATCGAGTTTATTTGAGAGCGCTTTCAATAAACCTCGAGTGTCGACCACAACAAACCCGGTTGTAGGAACAACCACTTCGGCACCAAGCTCTTCGGTCAATCTGTTTCAATCGAACGAGAACAACGAATGGAGTAGATGGAAGACAAAACTACCGGCAAAAACTGTCGACAACGATGATGATGAAACTAAAAATCTTGATCAACCAGCTCGACGTCCGCCAGGATCGCCAACCATTCCGAACAATTTCGGATTTTCCAACGTCATCACCGGACGAGAGTTGTCCAATCTGAACGAAAATCTCCAAAACAAAAACAAGACACCCAATCGAAGTAAAAAAGAGCTGGCCAGTGCTGTCTCGAACAATGGTTCTGTCTTTGATTCGCCAACCACTTTTTTGTCGTTGAACAAGATCGATGGGTCAAACAATAGGAAAGGCTCAACCAACGGGACAAGCTCGATACGTATTCAATTGGTCGATGATAATGATGACTACGATGATTCGAACAGTTCTAATAACAACAACAACGGAGATAATAATGAGGATGACGATGGCGATAGCAATGGCGAATCAAATGTTCCTGGTGTACCGGGCGTTGATTATCCCATTTACGGGCAGATTCCCGCCACCAATTTTGATTGTTCAAAGCAAGAGTATCCAGGATTCTATGGTGACATGGAGGTGGGATGTCAAGTGTACCATAGCTGTAGTTTGAGTGGTGTGACACGAAAATCTTCTGCTGATGAGAAACGTTCCGATGATCATCATCAATCATCGAGTGGATCATCCAGATCACAGCGCTCGGCAACAAATAAACGAACCAATGAACAACAAACAACAAACAACCACTTTGGCTTCGATACCATCGATAGCACGAAAAATGATTGGAACCGATCGAATCAATGGTAAACACAGTTTCCTCTGTCCAAACGGACCATTTTTTCACAAGAATATCTGATCTGTGATTGGTGGTATAATGTCAAATGTGAACAATCGCCTCGATTCTTTCCACTCAATCGGGATGTGTTTGCTGCTGGTTTGAATAGTGTCAATGGTCAATCTTCGTCCTCCTCCTCCACCTCCTCCTCATTATCATCAATATCCAATTCGTTATCAAAATTTTTATCAACAGATTCAAAACAATCCCGACAATCATCATCACCATTGTTGTCGAGTTTCAATGATCGGATCCAATGGAACGATGCCAGTGGTTTGACTGTGGTCAAATTAGTATCCCCTCCATCATCACTATTATCATCACCATCATCATCATCGTCGTCATCATCATCGTCGTCGTCGTCGTCTTTGTCGGCGTCCTCTTCACCATCATCGTTCTATTAGAAATGATAACTTTTTTTTTATAGAAAATTGAATTAAAACCTCCGATTAAAAGAAAATAAATAATTTTTAATTTTAGTTTTAATTTTGAATAAATTTTTTCAACGAAAAAAAACTAAAATTTATAAATTGGCGCTTTGTTTTTCAAAAAAAAGAAAAGAAGTGAAACGTCGTTTTTGAACAGAGAGTCTTTGAAGCAGCTGTTGTTTATTTGTTTTTTTTCGGTCATGTGGCAAAAGCAGAAGAAAACTTTCACTTTTTCTTTCAAAAAATTATATTTTGTTGCCTGTAAGTTTTCTAATCGATTATTTAAATAATTCATTTATAAAAAAACAATTCATAATCTCTAGGTTTTTATTTTGGTTGATAATTTTATCAAATTTTTATCATATTTTAATAAATTGGAAAAATTATTATCTCCATTTCGAGTCATTTTCATCAACAACAATAGCTCTGAATCTCAGTTGAGGTTGGTTTTTTTATTTTTACTTCAGAGGATAAAAACGAAGTATCACCAAGAAGAATTCTAATTAGTTTTAAGTGGTAATAAATTTCGTTTGTTACTCAAACACACACACACAAAGCCCAAAAGCAGCAAGACGACAAACTAGACCAAGATGAGAAAATTCTAAATTTAGTTTCTCATCGTTCACATATCAAACACATGTTGAGTTGTTTGTCGTTTTTTTTTTCTTGCTATCCGCTCAGAACAATTCTATTTCTCGCCGTTTTTTTTACTTGAAAATTTCCAAGATTCTAGTAGCTTTGATAGGCTGTCTGTTCAGTCTCTCACACATTGTTGATGAGGATTACCCAAAAATAGTAGCAGCTCAACGTGTTGTTGTTGTTGTTGTTATTGTTACTTGACTAATTCACCGAGTTTACTTTTTTTTTGAAGACACAGAATTCTTGGTTCTCGTTCAATCGTTTATTCTGTTTGGTGATGCATCACTAGCTTATTCTTCATCATCTACTTTTAGGTCTCACTATCATAGTTTGTGAATGGAAGAGGCATGAACAAACAACAATAAACAAAACAAACAAACAAAAACTTTTGGGAAAAGAATTCTTCAAATTTCTATTGTCTTGAATGGGTTAATAGTTTTTTTTTTATGGTGATTAGTTTCGAAACTATTTTCCGATTTATTTATTTCTATAAAATTTTTTTGATCGAAACAAAATCTCGATGTTTATCTAGTTTATACTAATTGTGTTTAATTTATTTTTCACGAAAATTTAATTCTTATGTTTTTTTTTCTCTTGTTGTTGACCAATTAATCATTGACATGAAAGCGCTGAATACTTGTTGTAAAGTGATTGATTCTGGTCTGAAATCCTATTGATAATCTCAGAAGAAGACGACGACGACAGAGAAAGCCTCTATTGAAAACAGAAACGAACGATTCTTTTTTCCTCTCATACAACATCATACAATCATTCATCAGAAGGAATGGCTTCGAAGGGCAAATATGCGACCGGAACCGATGGAACCGATTTCACCCATAGACAAAGGATTCTGCCCAATTATTCAATTAGGTAGAATGTTTTTTTTTCTCTCTCTCTCTCTCTCTCTTTGTGGTTGATTTATTTAATAAAATATTTTCTTTTATTGGCACAGTGCCGAAGCGAAACATTATTTGAAATTAACATTCTACCTTCATTTATTGTTATACTTTTTGATGATGTTGAAATTGAGTGAAGACGTTCTCGATCGGATGGACATATTCATATTGGAATTGCAAGAGCTGGAGATACCAAAACCAGATTTATGGGAATGGCTTTATGGTTTATCGTTTGTGTTTAATATTTTTGCCTCACGTGCCATAAAAATTAATTCGGCCAAATTGATTTATTGGTATTTGTTGACGACCGGCCTGTTCTCTCTTGGTCCCATCATAGTGGCTCAAATTCAATATTTCCCAGATTTTTGGATTTTCATTCAGGAACAAAGCTTAGCCAAGCTACGTTTTGTTTGGCGTGACATACCATTGTCCATAATTTTCGAAGCGTTCGCCATAATTGCCATACAAGTTCATCTATTCCAATTGTTCTACGCCTATAGGCTGTATAAATTGTGGAAACCTTATGCCGATCCTCAACACCACAATCGGCAAACTTCACAACAATCTTCGACTTCGAGCAATAAGATCCAACATACAACGGCCAACGACAAACAACATGATAAACAAAATTGAGATTTTAAGTTGTTTTTCGAATTTTTCTTTTTTCTGCTGTTCTATTCAGAAATAAAACCTCCATCAAAACAAACCTACTCTATTATCATCGCAGGTTTTTTTTTCTCGTAAATTGCAACTTCAATTTCCGATTGGTTTCTTTTATTCGAATTGATTGAACTTTGAAAAGTGTGTTTGTGTGTGCTTGTGATTCGAATCTTATCATCATCGATTTTGCAAAATTTTCAAATCGAACGAATTTTGAAAAACAACAACAACCCAGCCACCACTCAACAACAGTGATGAAGCCTTTTAAAATTTGAAATCGAATATAGATTTATTATTTCATTTCAAGGCTGATTCAATACAATTCTTGAAACAGAAACACAATCTTTCAATCAAATCATTGGTTATGTCAGTTTAGGTCGAATAGTTTCGATAATTTCGTTAGATTTATGATTTCTATACGAAGGTTTCAAATTTTCTCCATTCATCTTATCAACAACAACTAGCAATAGTATTAGATTGAATTATTCAACTCTCTTTAATCATTGATTGAAGACACACCGAAAAAGCGAAGCCAAAATGAAGGCCAAATCCACCATTGATTTGACCTTTGTGTTGATTTACCAAAGAGAGAACCCAAAAACCGATCGGAAACTTTTAAACGATTGGATCGGGAATTTTCTCTTGATCTCTTGACCATTCAATGATTCAATTCGATTTAATTCAAGTAATCGGAATCAATGAAATTTTTTCATTTTTTATTTCATTTTTATAACGACAAAAAAAATTGAAAAATTTTTTCTTCTTGGAAGTTTTTCCACTGTTTTTTTTTTCCAAGAACAACTATCAGATGATAGTGGCGGTGGTGGTTTCGTTGAAACCCTGTTGTTGCAACAAGTCTTTTCTTTTTTCGTTTTAAAAAAAAAAAAAAGGAAAAAAAAGTTTATTTCTATCCAAAGATTGAAGATGCCATGCGTCAGATTCTGGTGATGGTGGTGGTTGTTGCCAGCATTGTGATTTGATGGTTTGAATGAAGATCTTGTTTCATGTTGGTTGTTTGAAATTTTTTTTTTTCTCAATGTTAATGAAAACAAATAGAGAAGCGTTGTTATTAAAGGATTTTTGTTTTTTTCCAATCGACAACCTTTTATTGTTGTCAAAGTTTTGCTTCTCAACAATGTCATCTTTCTTCAGAAACGATTGAAAAATTATCGTTAAGATTTCAATCAGACGAATCATTAATTCGATATTACCGTCATCCTTTCGATTCGTAATCGATTAGTAATTCGAAAAAAAAATGCAACAAATCTCAAGAGAAACGTTGATCGATAGGTTGGCCGAAGTGGCTTGCACCGAGCATCTTATTGACAGTAAGTTGTTTTTTTTATGGTTTCGATTGATCGACTGATTGATTGATTGATTGATAAATCGATTGTGTTCCATTTCAAACAGCAACTGTTGCTGCTGAAAAAAAAAACCCACCCGTCTTCTGTGTCAAGATGATAACAGAGAAGACATGCACATCTCAGACACATCATCACCGCGATTTTATAACGAGATTTGCATTTTTCCCAAATGCTTTTTTTCCTTTTCATTGGTTCAATGCTCTTCAATCGTAGATCATCGATTGTGGTTCGAGAATCAAGATCGAAGATCAATCTCTTTAAGGTTTCAAGATAAGATTTCTTGGCCATCGGTTTCTTTTCTGTTTTTTGATGATTTCGATCAACAACTTGCTGATAATTGGAATGGGTTTTTTGTTTGTTGTTGTTCGTTCTCTATCTTATCCCTGGATTCAGTTTTTTCTGGTTGTTGTTGTTCTAGACATGTTCTGTATATGTTTCACGTTTTTTCCCGTTCATTTTTTTTATATAAAGATTATCCTGGCTTGAGTATCATCTAAACTGAAATTTCTTCTCATCTTGAGAGTTATTCATATAAAAAAAATCCAATCAATTTTGTTCGAAATAGACACGCGCTTGTCGATGTTCCAACAGCAACAAAAACCATTTTCTATTGAGATTAAAAAGAGGGGAATTCTCGATTAATCAATTGATTTAGCTGGTTTTGTAATCGTTCGTATGTTCGTTCGTTCATTTGATTTGAACAGATTCTTTCAACCCAAACTTTGACGCTACCACGACGACGATGTTTTAAAACATTCGTTTTATTTTTTTCATAGCGATTGATTTGCAAATCACTTTCCTTTCACTACTTTCTGTTCTTTCGCTCATCGATGATCTCAACGATCAAATTTTTTTATATAACAAGCTGAACTTTATGAACATCTCAGAATCAATCGATCCTCTTTTTCGATGTTTTCAGATTCGCTCAACGCACATTCGGACAGTGCGCTATGCTCGAATGCTTGTTCAGTGACCGAAAAAAAACCAGTCAAACCTAACTCTTTCAATTGTTTTCGTTCGTTCATGCCGATTCTCGAATGGCTACCAAACTATAACTTTCGACGTGATCTTTGGGCTGATGTGATTGCCGGCTGTACCATTGTCGCCCTACAGATTCCTCAGGGTTTGGCGTATGGCCGGTTGGCGGGAACCAAACCAATCAATGGCCTTTACGTATCTCTATTTCCGTCACTGGTGTATGCTTTGTTTGGTACCAGTCGACAAATATCGATCGGTACGTTCGCTGTGATCAGCATCGCCTGTCAAGATGTTCTCAACAATTTCGAATTACCCGATGGTAGGAACTTGATGGAAATTTCCATAAATTCGACCTCTCACCCTAACAACAGCTCAACGATTGAAACCATCGATATTCTCACATCGCTGTGTTTGCTAACCGGTGTCATTCAAGTGAGTTTTTATCGCGGTTTTTTTTCCTGCAAATAAAGTTTTTTTTTCTTTACAAAGTTGGCCTTTGGCCTACTACAATTGGGTATTATGTCCATAATTCTTTCGGAAACATTGATCTCGGCGTTTGTTTCTGCCTGTTCGATCCATGTGTTTACTTCGCAAACATTTGCCATCATTGGAGTCGATCCTAATCAAGCTAAAACTATCGAACTCATTCAGATGATTCCATTCGAATTGATGCAGGTCATCATTTGAGAATTTCTATTTTAACTCTATAACAACCTTTATCATCTTGTAGAAATGGGCCAAACTAGCGATGTCCATTCCCGATGCCAACCTAACTACATTGATGATCGTGGTGGCCGCTTTCTCCATTCTGATCGGATGCAAATTCTTTTTCGAACCGTGGTTGATAAGGAAATATCAACTCAACTCTGTGGTGGTTCCTGTGGATATTTTCCTAGTGAGTGACTGATCGTTTTTTTTTTCACCCGGCCTAAACATCTTCAAACTTTTTTTAAATAAAAAGATTGTGGCCAGCACTTTGATTTCAAAATTTTTAGATTTCAACGAGAACTATCATGTGGAGATCATATTGAAAATCGATAAAAGTTTTCAGGGAATGCCGAAAATTCCAGATTTTCAATACTTCCACAGTCTGTACAAGGGCGCCATCATGATAGCGGTCATCTCCTATGTTTCCACCTATTCGATGGGTAAAATTTATAGCAAGAAACACAACTACGAAATATCTGCCAATCAAGAGTTGATCGCTCTCGGTTCGGCCAATATATTCTCATCGTTTTTTCTCTGTTACCCGTTTCTGGCTCGTTGTCTCGTTCGGCTATCTTGGATCGGGTCGGTAGCCGAACACAGTTGGCCAGCATTTTGGGTGCCATTCTGTTGGCATTATTTTTGTTGTTTTTCTCTAGTTACCTGGAAACCTTGCCCAGGGTGAGTTGGCCAAAGTTGGTCGAGTTTTTTTGTTGACCATATTGCCTTTTTTGCAGTGTATTTTGGCCTGTGTCATCATCATGGCCCTATACTCGACCATGAGAAAAATTTCCGAAGTCAAACAGGCATGGAAAACCTCGATTATGGATGGGGTGATGTTTTAGAATACTGCTTGACCACTATAATTGAATCATCTGTATTTTTTTTTTTAAAGGTTCTTTGGATGGTCACTTTTTTCTTGATCATTTTCTTCAGCATTGGCCAGGGTTTGTTAATCGCAGTGCTGTTCAATCTGGTGTTGATCGTTCTTCGTCTCCTGATACCACGTCTCGAATTGAAAAACCCGATCGATGATTCCAAAGTCGATTTTGTCAACATCGATAGTTACGATGATTCTTTACCAAAAAACTATCAAGTCTCTCGTTCACCATCACCCAATTATACATCGGGTTGGATTGCTTTCGAATTTCAAGGTCCAATAATTTTTATAAACGCCAAGCTGTTTCGAAACCAATACTATCAGATGATTGGCAATTTCATCATCAAACAAAACGATGTTGAAAAAAATTTAGATCTGATCCTATCAAACAGAGGCCTAGAAGTATCAAGTGAGAATCCAATCGAATTATCACCTTCCGCCTCTTCATCATTCAGGCAATTCATCTCGATCAACGATCATCACCATCATTCCATCGAATTGCCATACATCGATTCGATCATATTCGATTGTTCACGATTGACTTTACTCGATGGCCGAGGTTGTCAAACATTGCTAGAAATTTCTCAACAAATGAACCAGCAAGGTGTAAACTTTCTTCTAACCAATCTTTCTACAAATGTTCTCCAAAATCTTCAAAAGAATCGATTCTTTCAAACGTTCGACAGTAGGAATTGTTTCAATAGTTTAGCCGATGCCGTGGCTAATTTAAAATTTTTACAGAGAAAAATACCATCACCATCTTAGTTAGCTGATTTGAAAATCGATTCCATTTTGCTACATCTCTTGATCTTCCACCATTCACTCTCTTTCTCTCTCATCTCCCGATTTTCCGATCATTTACCCGATTATTTTAACTAATTTTTTTTTTTGTAAATATAATTAAAACTTTTTTTTGAAAATAATATTCAAAAAAAAAACGGAAATCTCTACTATCCCAAGAAACTGGTAAACTCCGGCCAGTCGAAGTAAAAAAATTTTTTGAATACCCGGCCAATAACATATTTTCCCAAAAAAAAAAAAAATAATCGAACCAGGGTTTTTCTAGTGCTTCTAGTTTGCGCCAAAACGGTCAATTGCCAGGGTCTTCTAGGGTTTTTTTTTATTATTTAAATTCAAACTGACGCATGCGCTCAAACTAGGTTTTGGTTTTTGAAAAAAATTCGTTAGCTCTGTGTGTGTGTGATGGTTCTTGATTGGTTGATCTGTGTACCTCTACCACAGCACACATTGGTTTGTTTCAATGTTAATACGCATGCGCGTTGAAAATTCATTCATTCCATTCATTTTTCTTCTTCATATTTTTTTTTTTTTTCTGTTCACAGAGTCCATTCACATTGCCTGTTTTTTTTTTTTCTTCTTGGTTGTTGGGATTTGATGTTTTTTTTCGTTTCGTTTGTTTGTCCTGTGTTGGTGTTTGTTTGGTTGGTTGGCTGGTTGTTTTCCATTATTTTGTCTTGTCGTCTTCGCTGTCTTGGTTGTGTTTTTTTTTTTATTTTATTGCCGCCACCAACGTGAATAGACGACAGCGGCGACGACGATGATGACCTCTCGTTTTCTTTTCAGTCTGTTCGGTTTCGGTTAGTTTCTAATTATCGTGCGTTTGTTGTTTTCTTCTCTTCTCTGGTTGGCTGGTTGTAGAATTTTTCGTTGATAGTCGTTGTGGTGGTGGTTTAAAACAATGTCCAAATCTCACCAAGTGGTTCGTCATTGTTTTTGTTGTTATTTCTAAAATGTGAATTTTATGACAATTTGAATGACTCGAAAAAAAACACATGAGTTCGAAAAAGTGGCTAAATCACACACCGCCATTCGAAATTTTCAAACTAAATTTGTGGTGTTGTTTTGGTTTGTTCTATTTTTTTTTGTCGAGCATTGTGTGTGAATACCATTTTTTTTTTTTTGCGAACATAAACATGGTGAAGTGGTGTATTGTACTCAAACCAACGAGCTCAACCAATTAACCAACTCAACATCCATTCAATCAGCCAAGAAAAAGCTCAATTTACAATCGAAGAAACTTGCGGAATAATCAACAGAAGTAATCTGATTCTACGAATCAAGGTATGTGTGTTTTCGTTCATTCGTTCTAACACATGCGCCCTGATTGAGGTTGATTGATTGATTCATTCATCATTTTTTCTTTCATTTCTAAAATATTGGTTTCCTTTAATTCAGGAAAAACATCATTTCATCATCATATTCTCATCATCATCATGAAAAATGTTATAAATATTATGTTGAACGAAATTGGAGAAAGAAAACGAACAAACAAACAAAAACCACACCACATATAGATTTTTTCGGTACTACAAACAATGTACAGCCAATGCCTACAACGGAAACGAAACTAGTTTTCTCTATTTCTCATTGTAGATTGATGTTTGTTTGATTAGAATTCCTTCATTCAGTCATTGGTGTGATTTACTAGGAACTAACGTTTGAAGCAACGTTCTAACTATTGTTGTTGTTGTTGTTGTGATGGAACATTTAAACGATATATTGGATGATTCAATGAACGATGACCATTACGATGATGACCAAGATTTGAATGAATCAAATTTTCTACCAAAAAAAGGGGAATATAAACTTCGAAATCGAAACGTTTGTCCTCAAACAACATCGATGGATGTTGGAATCGTCAACAATGAACAACAGGTTTCATCGAATAATCGGAATAAATTTTCTACAAAATCGACAACGAATTCATCAATCTCCAACAAAGAAACTTTGAAATCAGATAACCATATCGATGATGTTGATTGTTCGTTGAATGAAACAAGAGGAGTTACGAACACTGCCAAAACAACCACTATTCGAAACAATGCAACCATCGTTTACGAAAAAGGTAAACAGCCTTTAAATCAATCTCAACCAATCACCAAAGCTCAAATTGAATTATCATCATCCTCATTATCATTATCGAATAATCAACACCAACAATCAAAACCGAGCAGTAAATTTATTTTCAATTTACCGGCTGGTGCTGAAAGTTTTGTTGGAAAATCGAACCAAAGAGATAGTTCCAATTTCAATCAAACCCAACCGATCGCTACGACTACTGCCGATTGTACGCTTTTTTTGGCTCAAAAACAGCCATGCTACGCCAATAGCAACAACAATGCCAACATACAGATGGTTAAATTTTTTAATCCCAACAATCTAGCTGTTCAATTGCCACAACAATCGAACAATGCCACACAGAATTCCTCATCGTCATCATCATCATTTTTGAAAATATCTAATACTCAGACACTATTCTCGGCCTCTCGTCCCAGAGCTATCATTAATGTTCCATCTTCTTCAGCTTCGATTTCGATCAATACCAACACCTCTTCGACCTCGATTCTGGCCAATTCAATTGATAGCTACACATTGGCTCATATCACTGATCAACAATCGCTTCAATATCGAAACCCGATCTCGATGGTTCGCGCCTTCAACAGTTTGCAGCATCAAACAGTACCATTCACGACAGTCGTCAATCCGGCCAACAATCAACCATCATTCATAATTCGCCATCCTCAACAGCAACAGGCGGCGACAGCAGCGGCAATACAAATACCAGCTACTATTCAATTACCACCATTGACCCAATTGATAAACATCAACAGCACCGGCAACAATCCATCGGCCAATTTCATTCCGAGAAATGTTCAACCAGCCAATAGTTCTCAATTGATTATTCAATCGCCAAGTACCAATAATTCATCAAACATTGGTCATCAATCATCGATTCAATTAGTTCCGTTCAATCAGCTTGCAGTTCCCAGTGGCGGGGGTAGCTTAACCTTTGTACAACAATCGAACTCTAACAATGCTAGCAACAACGTTGCTAGTGTCTCATCGACATCGTTCTCTGCCAGTCCATCAAAGTTTAACGGTTACGATTCGTTGAGCAATGAACAAAAAAAACTTGTCAACAACCAACGACCATTGTCGACAACGGGTTTCGTTGCACCAACTAGTCGATTCATTTCAAACGCTTATGTCACCGCTGCTCCCAATGTCTCGAGAAGTGGTGCCGGCGCCTTGATGATCGGAGATACGAGCTCTACTACCAACTCAATCAACTCCACCTCCATTTCATATAATTTGCCCATTTTCACCTCGATAACGACCGCCACCAATATCAAAAGTATCAACACAAATACCTCCAGTAATATGATCATCAGTGTTTCCAACAGTCAATTGAAAGTTTCTCCATCTTCGTCAAAAAACTCGATTTATTTGGATTTTGATTCAAAAAAGAACAAAAAATCCAATCAAAAAGTGGTGGTTGAGGTGGACAATAATTGTTCCAAAAACGATTCTCTCAACATTGATGAAGGTTGGTTTTCTCAATCATTTAGGTTTTGATTGAAACAGTTTTTTTTCTTATAGGATTCTTGCCTGTCACAAGACTTCAACATTCTTCAGTTCAAAAAACCGAAAGTGCCGAAACATCGAATCTAGTCAACCATACTACCATGAATCACACTAACAGGTCACAATTAAGTAGAATTACTAGCACAAAAAACGATCAAAATTTGATTGTTGGTGGGAATATTGATAAACGAACTTCATCTACCGAATCGAAAAACTGTATCGAGTCGTTCAATGAAATAAGTTTAAACCAAAGAAAAAAGTTTTTCACTCATAATCGATCTGGTGATAGTTTGTTTCAACAATGGATTGATTCAATGGAATGTGAAAAAATTTTTGAAAACGAACAACGTAAAAAATTGGCTGAAGTGGAAACTGAGAGAACGAATCCTGAATTGGTGGTGTGGTGTGAGAATGCCGAATTACGTGAATTGCTTCAATCAAAGCCATTTTTGATACCAGATGAAACTGAAAGTGAGATAATGACTTGGAATGATTTCTACAATCAAGTTGATCATATTGTTCATCAAAAAGAGGATGATAATGATTCTTCAATGACTGAAGAAAACCTAGATCTCAACGAAAATGATGATGATGATGGTGGTTGTAAACCGAATTCTTCTCGAGAGACATCAAATAATAATTCCTTCAAATCTAGCAACGGGAAAAAAGTATTAAATCGACAAAAACAACATCTCCAACAAACATTAAACCATAAACTGCCATCAAATGCAACCAACAGTCCAACTGCCCTCAATAGAGACAACCATGAACACCAGCGTGACAGTGATATGACAACAGCCAATATCTCTGTAGTGAAGAACAATGATGATAATTTCAAAAACGATAGCAATCATGATTCAGATTACAATACGAGAAAGTCAATAAATAGCAACAAACTCTTATCATTGAAAGGTCTTGATAGTGATGAAAAAAAGAAAGATGAAAATGAGATTTTTAGGCCGGCAAGTCAATATTCTTCTAAATATTCTTTGAATGAACAAAAATGTTATTCAACGAAAGCCGAAAGTCAAAGAAAGAATACTTTCAAAAAATTTAAGCAACGTTTGCTTCCAATTTCTAATGAACAGAACAAAGCCTTGTTAGAATGGTTAATAAATAATGAACGAGAAAAAAGATCAAACAAAAACAATATGACCGGTGGTTCTTCTCCAGAAAATTTCTCGAAACACATTTCGGAAACTTATTCGCAGATGAAGCTGTTTTTGGGATCGAAATTGAAAAATTCTAACGGTGATTATCAAGAAAATAAATCACTTGATGATGATTTCAAATTAGAAAAAAGTGTTGAAACTGCAAAGAAATTTGTCCATCATGTAGTCGATGATTCTGATTTACATTTGGTAACCAAAATTATTCTTCCATTGTTTCTAGGCTCTACTCAAGAACGGAAAGTAGCACTAGTGAAGAAAAGAATGTCTACCCAAGAGAAAGAAAAGTTTGTAAAAAGTTCTCTAGATTCATCGTTTGATTGTCAAACTAATGGTGGTGGTGTTGGTCGTGGTAATGATGGAGGAGTAAAAACAAGAAGCCGAGTTGCCGCCGAACAGCGTCGACTTGAAGAGAATAATTACGAAGAGCAACTAAAATCAAGTTTTAAACCAGATCAATCCAATAATAGAAAAAGTTTTAACGATTCGAACATGGATTCAAGTTCATCAATTAATGTTGATGAAATGTCAATAATGTCTAGAGATGATTGGCGATATTTGATCAACGAGTTGACTGTTCATTTTCTCAAACGAGAACAACAGAATCACGAACAACAGAAAATGGTTAATGAAAAATCTTCATCAAATCGACAAGTGGCAAAATTATCGATTGACAATAATGCCAAAAGCGAAAATGAAAATTCAGAACTGGAAAGTTTCCATCTAGGAAGTGATGATGATGAAACAAATGAACATGAGACTAATCAAACAAATTCAATATCTGTTGAAAGGATGCCATCAGAAGACTCCTCATCAGAGGATGAGTCGGATGACTCGATTGATTCAATCAACAATGAAACACGTCGGGTTGCCACCTATGAACATTGTCATAGCAAAGCACTTACTAAAGTTGCCGAAAATTATCGTCATTTTCAAGGTTTGTTGAATATTTGAAAATTTTTTCCTTTAACATTTCTCAAAATATTTTAAAACTTGAGCTTTTTTTTTTTTTGCTCCCGAAATCAATGATAAATTTTTGATTTATTTGAAATTTTTCCTCAGATTCGTTCAATTTGTATCGTCTTTGTGGGAGATTGCATTCGGCCAAACCCTTGTATTTAAAATCCAATTTGAATTATTTACATTATTTCCATCGTTTGGATCAATTGTTGAATGGTGGAAGATCTAAAAAGTTTAACAATTCTTCTGTTTCAAGCAAATCGAAAATTTCCTCGAGAGTCGATTCAAGAAACAAGTATCAAACCTCTTTGGAGTCGTCTTCAAGCTTATCATTTCCTAGGTATTTTAGATTATTTTTTTTCGAACTATATTTTCATTTTATATTTTGTTTGAAGAACTGAAAAAATGGTAATTGTTGTGAAAGCTTTGAGTTTGGATCCGATTGAATGTTTCAAGTATGCCACTATTGACTATTATGTTCTCAAGTTGCATGAAAACCAAGCAATGAACAGCGATTTTAAAGCTTACGGTAATTGATTTCAGTTTTAAAAAAAGCAAGCTAATTGTTATCTTTTTCCAATTCAACAGTTGGAAGTTCGGAAATTGAGTTCTCTCAAAATTCTTCCCATATTCTTGGTGATCGAATATTGATTGGTGAAGATTTAGTGAATGAATTATTTGAAATTGCATCCAATGGTGATGGTGGTGGCAGCAGCGGTAACAAAAATAAAAAACAAAGATCAATACAGACGCGTAACAATCCGTACAAGCACAGCACCAGAAACAATCGTAGTAAAAAGATGAGTAATGATGAAGGCGGTAGTAGTAGTGCTGTTAGTGTCAATGGTTGTGCGAGCGTTAATGAAGAAAATCATTCATCGTCATTTTCCTCGAATTACAGCACTTGTTTAGCGGCTGTCGTTACCTATTTTGTTGATAATATTCAAATTGATCGTAACTTTGCCGCCAGTCGAAATGTTTTCAAGCTTGATGAAACCTTGAAACAAGGTTCGACTACAATTGACTGTCATCTACCGTCAAAAGTTTTCAATAAGAAATACAACACTTTTGTTCGTCCTAAAAGTTTCGATTTTTCTGGATCCAATCAATCTAATTTAGATAAAAATACAACTTTCATTGGAAATAAAACTTCCGCCACTAGTCAATTGGAGTTTTTGTTGTGTCCAGTTTCTATTTCTAATGTTGAAGAAATTCCTGAGAGTCCCAGTTTGTTCGACTATCACCATCATCAACAGCACCAAGTTTATGGACGATCAAGCGGTTCCCAAACTAATGATTTGTTGAATGGTGAGGTAACTCATCGTTTGACTAGTTTTGATGAATATTACATTGATGGTGTTCGTAAGTCGTTGAAACAGCCGCGAAACGTTAAAACCGATTTAAGGCAATGGGTCCGTATTGAGGCTGAAGATATTTTAAATCGGTTGAATAAAAAGATTGATTGTTTTGATCCGAAGAGAAACTCGACCAAAGCAAGCTCAAATCAAACATTGAACTCTTGTTTAACTTTTTGTTTGACTCGGGTGAAAGCGCCAAGCTCTGATCCTTCGAGAGATTTAGAAAGTTTTTTAAACACAGTAAGCTCAAAAACAAACGAAACTCCAGTTCCGTCGGCTATACCTACTCGTTTCAACAAACGTGTGTTTGCCTCACGAATTAATTTACTTGAACCAAAGCAACCGTTGTTAAATGAAACCACTTTAAAGCAACTAGAAGTTTCGAAAAAGTTTTCATTGAATCAATCGGCCAAGAATCAATCGTTGGTGACAAATCGTAAATCAATGAAAAGAAACGTTTCACCATCATCTGAAGATGGTTCTGTGAAAACATTGAATGAGAATCAACAAAATCAATCGGTTCATCAATATTTGAAACGTTTACGGCCCAACCGTAGTGCGCGTCGTGAAGATGAATTTTATTATTCTCAGCAACAAAACGCTGGTGTCAATAAGCGAAATTTATCAACAGAAAATGTCAACGAACAATTCAAAGAATATGAAAGTGATCAAGATAGTCAAGCCACTTCAACTGGATTGGCTTCAGGAACAAAATTTCGAAAAAAGAAATCTTTAACCAATGAATCATCTCTGATGGCTGGATATGGTACTGTTGATAAAGAATCTGAATGTGAGCAAAGACTTCGAGCTAAAGAAACAATGTCGGCGTTGATGATTCATTCGCGTGATTTGTATAAAGTTGATTTTTCGTTTGAAGGATTGCAAACCCATACTATCATGGAAGGATTTAAATGTCCGTTTTGTTTGTTCGATTTTGTTATGTGGATCGAGTTGACCATTCATTTACGTACAAATCATCAAATGTTTGAATATGAAATGAAATTGGATCAAGAAAATCGTTTAGTTCATATTTTAGTTTCTTTAAATCAACAGTACAAGCCACCGCCTGATCGGCCACAAGGAACTACAACAACAAGCGCTAACTCCACTAATTCTAGCGCTGTAATCACGGTGAATCCACTTGTAGGCTTTACGGAACGAACTGAAAATGGTCCCGAGTCGTTAGAGTTTTCTTACGCCATGGTTGAATATGAAAACAGTTTGGAAGCTGCTCTGCGAGGGATGTTGCATTTTGATCCACAATGTCGGCATTACGTGGTCCGTCAACCACCTCCCAAATATTCTTTGGCAGAAATCAGTCAATCACGTTTATTTTATCATTCAATGACTTGTCTTCCCGTTTCGCCTAACGAATTTGAGTACGACAGTGATTTTGGTGAGCCTGAATGGCGAATGCAGTTCAAACGACGCGTATGTTGATAGTTTTATTCTAAACTGATAATCTAAAAAAAAAATTTTTGTTTCAAATTGAATAGATGATGACCGAATTTGTTGACGTGAATCCTGGTGAAAAAATTGTCATGCAAATGTGGAATGATTACATTTGGAAACATCGGTTTGTTCTCTGATATTGGTTTGCATTGAAATTTAAATTTTTGTTTTTTTTTCAGTTTTGAAATAACCTGTTTCAGCCATATGAATCAAGCGTTGAAAGGTTTTGTTGCTGAAAATTGTCGAGAAATTATTGGACGTAATGTGAGACGAAATTGTATATTGCATATGATGAATTTGGTAGTCAAGTTTAACATTGAATGGGAGACTTTGGAAAATTGCATCAAAGCTTTGGACAAGCTAGAAGAATTGAAAGAGAAAGCTCAAGAGTTGGTCAAAAAACGAGAACAGATGAATACAGAAAACGATGTCTCACTAAAAGCTACAAAAAAATTCTTGAAAAGTTTTGAGCCGCCTGATACGCGTAGGTTTTTCCCATTGGAAACTTCGATCATCGATGCAAACAATGACGACGAGTTTGAAGTGTTCAAGCAACAATTGTCTAATAAAAATCATTTGTTTGGTCCAGACAGACGGTGGAAAATGCTTTGGGAATGGCGGTATTGTTCTGTCCACTATTGTTACAAGACCAGTGTTTAAAACTCAAGCCATCAGATGAAGTTGAAGAGAGACCCAAAAAGAATCCTGATTCTAGAGGTCGAGCTCCGCTTAGTAAGACTAAAATTTTAAATAGAATTTTCTTGGATGCTCAAAAAGCTCAATGCGAGAGGCATGCTGAATTGGATGACTATTTAGAAAAGAAAGCCCATCAAGAGAATTCAAGGAGAGAGAAGAATCTAGTTTTTTCTGATGATGAAGAGGACAATAGTTTGGACAGAGTCCGAGACTTCAGAAGATATCAAGAAGCTCAATTGTATATTACAAATAATGATAATCATCATTTTAGGATTCGTTCAAATTCATTAGCTCAATATGGGAATGCAAATCATCATTTACATCAGCCACAACGATCCGCTCAACAAGGAAATGATGCCATGAATTTGGAACTTGAACGAATCGAAGATCGTTTGAGAAGGCGTCTTAGTTGTATGGCTAGTTCGTCAACAAAATTTCCCAATTCTGGTGCTACAACTGCTGCCGCATCATTGTCACCAAAATTGAGATTCAACAATGATATTCTCAATTATTGCATCAAAAACATTAATCAACAAATGAAATTGAGAGAAACTAAGCGTTTGATGGGCGGTGGTAGTGGTGGTTCATCATCATCTTCGTCCTCAAAATAAAACTATTTGATTTCAAAATTTTAAAGGTAAAATGATTTGTCGTTTTTAGAACTTATTTGACTGGTTTCAATATTTTCTTTTTTCAGATTTTCTATGTTTTTTTTACGCAAAATTCCTTCTGATAAAGCCAACTTTTTTTTCTATGAAAAATTATTATTCTGTAGTGGTATCACGGTCATTCCCTCATCATATCTTATCTATCATTTGATTATCAGATTAACCTTTTGTATATAATTCATTCTCTTTCATTTCATTTGTAAGTAGTCTTATTTCAGAAGTTGAGTTAATAAAACTGTTCATCCCAACTCCGTTGCACTGAATATTTAATCTAGTTCCACTCGCCCATCACTACAATTCTATTTTGATCAGTTTATAAGTTGTGTTTATTTTTTTTATTTTAAAATTATTTGCCTGTCATATTTTGTCATTAGAAAAAAAGAGATAACATCAGGTAAATAGGCTCATAGGATTCGAAAAAAAAAAAAAAATTCTGAATTGTAAATATAATATTGTCAGAAGGATTGTAGTTGATCAATTATTTGATTCATATCATTATTATTATTATCATCATTGCTGTTATATAAAAAAAAAATTATTGTTAATAATTTCTCTCTGGTTCTCCTGCCCCAAAAGCCGGTAGTGGATTGTCCGTGTTTGTTCTTGTGAGTGTGTGTGTGCCTTCCAAATGTATCCTTTTTTTCTAGAATTTTTTATTTTATAATTTCCCCTGCTAAAAACTACATTTCTTATGACCTGAAAAAATTTTTTTTTTTTTCTATGAAAACCAAGATTTATTAAATTTTTTATTATTATTAATCGAATGATAATAATAATTATTTTTTCCAAACCAAAAAAAAAAAACCATTCAAATAATTGATTGATTGAGGTTGTTGAAAAAAACCTCCCGAAGAAGAAAACGTTTTTTTTTTCAATAAAACATCACAATCTTGTTTTAAATAATAATTAATGGGATTTTACAGAATCAGGATCCAATGTCATTCAGACAACGATGATCATAATAATGAAATAAAGCACTTGATAAATTTTGAGAAGTCTTTTACTTAAAACGATGACAACGACGAAGGACTCAGCACTTGTTTTCGAATCACCACTATCAAACGAACGAAATGGAAATCGAAGAACAATAAGGGATGATTGGCTGGTAATTTGATTTTCATCACTTCACTTTGCCGCATCAATAATTATCATCAAGACAAAAAAAAAATAAAATGTTTATCCATCACCAGGAGGAGTAGTCGTCGTATCGTTGAAAAAAAGATTAGACTGAACAAAAAATTCTTGTTTTTTGATCATCAAAACAATCGCATGTGTGTGTGTGAGTGTTATCAGATAACAAAACAGAGACAAAGAAATGTTGGATAATGTATTTGAAAATTTATACTGACAAAGCAGAAAAAAATACTCAAAACATCGATATCAAGAGTATGGCCAGAGAGAGAGAGAAAGATGATAACAACAAAACATCGAATTTCATTGATCGATGTTAGAAATAACTGATAACAGAGAAAAGATAACGTTTTTTTCGATTTGATTTTTTTTAACGAATTGCATTCTCACAGAGATAGGATACCATTCGATCGGTTATCTCGTGTGTGTCGTTGCTTTTCCGTCGCGCCGCATTCATATCGATTGGGCACTTGACTTTGGGCACACTTTTTTGTATGGTAGCTGTGGCCAAGGAGGTGTTAACGGTAGCCGCATTAAACATCTGTCCCATAGATTTTTTTATCACGCCACCAAAATTTGTTTCGGAAGCTGAAAGGCTATTGCAACGACGAAATGGTGATTTCATTTTGGGTGAGATCGTTGAACCAGAATAGAAGGAATCCTCGTCCCGTTCATCACTGCCAACTGTCATTGTACGACGACGAGATCCAAAGAAGCTACCAAATGAAGTGGGCGACGCACCATACGCCGAATCGGTCGATGACGTTGAATCAGACCGTTTATAATTATTACTGTTGTTTTTGAATGACATACTTCCAAACGATTCTGTACTATCAAACAGATTCCGTTCTAGCGATGATTTCTTATAAAAATTATCGTTTTTATTTTGATTAGCTATCCGAATAGGATCCGATTGTGAATGATCGAATTTGATTTTTTGC
Organism: Octodonta nipae; assembly: GCA_034190945.1. Taxonomy (NCBI): domain Eukaryota; kingdom Metazoa; phylum Arthropoda; class Insecta; order Coleoptera; family Chrysomelidae; genus Octodonta; species Octodonta nipae. Next base: position 57,478 of record JAVLUE010000312.1, on the reverse strand, counting down.
GGTGAGGCCATTTACCATTCGATAGATGGAAATGAATAAATTTTCTCTCGAACAACAAAAATGACAGAAATATCGTTGAATGAATAAAAATTATTGAATTATTCTTGATGAGATACAAAAAAAAACTGAAATCCACCAAAAAATAATTGAAATACTGTTTTGAAATATAGGATAATGAAGAGAGAAAAAAAAGAATCCACAAAATAAAACTTTAAAAATGTTTTTCTGACCAACAAGAGTTGTATTTTCTGAATAAATTTTTTGCTGATCAAGAATAAGATCGTGTTGTTCGTTGTTGTTGGTGGTGTTATTTTTTTTCAAATGGAGAATGATGACTCTTCGTTTGTCAATATTATTTTATTTTTTTATTACTATGTTGACTTGGCTGATCGGATCGTTTTTATCATTACTTTAATTTTATTTTATTTTTTTTTTGTAATCAATAGTAGTTTATTTCAGAAGATAAACAGACAATAATAAACCAACAATAATCGAATCATTTCTTTTTTTTGGGATTTGAAAAGAAATACTAGAAAGAAGCTTCAATTTATATATTTTCTCTTAGCACTATCGACCAACCAGCCAACAACTACAAGCAAACAAACAACGAGAAAAGACTCGCACTGAAAAACGTAAACAGCGCCTATGTGCTAAAGATCACGCGCGCTCGTTCGCTTGCTTGCTTGCTTGCTTGTTGGCTGGCTGGCTCATCGTTCGATATGAACGCATTGGATGGATGTGTTGAGAATACGAGGTTACGTTTGCGCTTACTTCTTCCAAAAACAAAACAAAAAAATAAACAAACAATTTTCAGGTTTCCACCAGAAACCATCAACAAACAACAAAACCATTGATTTTTTTTCTTCTGTTTGGTTTTGTTTTGGGTTTGTCAAGATTTTTTTTTTTTTTTTAATGAATTTGTGAATTCTAAATATCTAATTGATTTATTTTCAGCTAGTTTTGGTGGTTTGAAGTCGAAATATGAGCAAGAGAAAAAAAAAACGGAAATTACTATTATTAGATTATTATTATTGGTAATACTAAAAAAAAAACATTGACATTATTGAAGTTTATCTCTGAAAAACTTAAACAAATCGAAATTATCGATTAGGATATGGAGTCATTATTGGAGTCGAGCTGAATTTAAATGAAGCGGCAAGAATTCAACCATATTGGATAAACAAAAACAACAACAAAACGAGAAAACACTCTTGTTTACCTGTTGTTATTGATCGATTAGCTAAAAAAAAAAAAAAAAAACGCTACCAAGGTTTTTTGTTTGTTTGTTGAAGAAAAAAAAAAACCTGAATTGGATGTTGTTTGGAAGGAAACTACCGGTTTGCCGGTTGGTTTTTTTTTTCTTGCCATTCCTCTTCGATACTCAATTCTATAAATGAATAATAATTTTGTTTATTTAAAATTTAGCTACTACATATAGAGATGGATGTGCTATCAACTGCCATACAGTTTTTTTTTCTTTCGAACAAGATATGGCCTTGATATGTGATGTTTACATGGCAAAAAAATTGTTTTCGAATCATTTTCTAAAAAAAAAAGAAAAGAAAGAAGCAAATGCTACGTGCAACAAGAACACGTAGCGCTTTGATTTGTTTTGAACTGAAAAACAAATTAAAGTCAGCCAGATGAAAGACGCCACAATGATTGTTGTGAAGCCACGACAATCGAACAAACAACCAACCATTCTTTGAAAACTAGAAACAAAACAAAACAAAAAAATCCTTTTTCCTGTTTTTTGTTCACTCTGTCTAAACATCGAAAACATGTTTCCACTGCCAGACAGAAAAGGAAAGAGTTGAAACACTCAATTAGACTGTGTTGTAATCTCATCTAACCTCATCTCATCATTCAATTATGATGATGATGATGATTATCATTGAATGATTTAGTTTTAAAAAAAAACTAGAATTCCCTAAAAAAAAAAAAACACTCAAACAAACAAAATGTGGCGTCATCATTGGGATGGTGCCACAAAGCTACCTGTACCACTTGAGCTAAATTTAAAAAACAAATCACCATTTTATTCTTGTTTTATTGTTATTATTAATTTAATCATAAATTTAATGTCACCAACACACAAAAAAATAAACGATAATACAGAGAAATAAAGCCTAAAAAAAAATTTTTTCCTAATTAGTGTCGAGAAGACTGATGCCTTTGGTTTGGGGAATCCAATTCAATTTACCGAAAGATTAAATTTTTCCCGAATCGACAGCCGTATAGAATGATCTTGTTTTTTCTAACACGGCTTCGACCTTGGTTTTAATGACTTGAAACATAAATCAACTGACATTCGGATTTTGATGCATTTATATATCGTCAAGTCTCTCTCGATGATTATGACCAGAAAAACTGGTCGAACCGGCAATTCAGCGAAGACAGATGTGTTTGTTGTTTTTCTCGTTACAAACTATTACAAGCTTTATGAATGTCTAATATATATTTAATGTAGTTAAAGTGTCTGTGGCGCAGCGGTTAGCACAGGCCTGCACGCTGTAGCTAGTCCCGAGTTCGAATCCGAGTCTCAAAGAAATCTCTGAATCCTTGTTCAGAATTTCTTTGAGGTGAAGATGAGATGGCAGGGTTGAGCGCTGGGCTAACAACCCGCCTCGTAAAAACATTCTGTTGAGCATCTCTTTCCGAGGAGCAGCGTTGGACCTTAATGGTCCATAAGCTTATATATAAAAATAATAATAAATAATAATATGAATGGAATGTATGGATTGACCCCTTTTTGGGGTTTCTCTGGGAGAGTTTGCTGTATAAAACTTTGAATTCTAAAAACTAAGTTTATTGCTGTCCGTTGTTTGATCTCCATATCGTCAATTCCAAAAAAAAAAAAAAAAACAAGATCGATAACATTTGGGTAATAAAACAGCAACCAGGAAAAAAAAAACTACCAATCATCATGAATGATCAAGTAAATCGAAGAACTCCTATCCAAGTACACTTCAAAGTACGTAAAATTGTTTTGTTTCAAGTTTTTCAAGAATTCTCATTGAAATTAGCCCTTTCATTGTGATCAATGGATGAAGAAAGGTTTTGAAACGAGAGCACCAAAGATTCTTCAGTTGATGAATCAAGATCCTTTTTTTTTTTGGTCAAACTATTTTGGATTCAGTGGAATATTGGTCATATAATGGATGACAGTTCATTGATTTCGAGATTGGTGAAAGAGAACTTTGATCCGGAACTGTCGATTGATTGATGTACTACAATGATACAATTAAGAGTTTTTTTTTTTACTACTACAGATATCACAGTCCATTCCCATCAACTAGCTTTGATGGGAAAAATCCTTCGTGAACAATGAACGGCGTCTGAATTGATTCGTCCATCATTCGGATGAATCGATTGATAGTTGATTGAGAGAAAGTTTTTTTTTTCATCATTTCAGCCATCACGATTATCGAGACTTTCATCTCTGAATGAATGATTGGAGAAACCTGATTTATTTATTCAACGACAAAGAAGTTGATTTTCAAGTTTGACCACCGTCGCCGCTGTTTGGGATGTTCACAGCTCAATCCAATGTAGCCTTTCCTCCATTTTGAAATGATTCAAAATGTTTTAGCTTTATGGAAATAAATAGCTGATCGTTTTTTTTTTTTTTTGAAGTTCAAGTTTAGAAAACACAAACAACAACTTTTTTCCTCTAAAAAAAGAGAGTGTTTGTGTGTCTGTGTGTGTTTCTCTTTCGGTTGGCTGGCTTGTTCGATTTGATTCGATCTATCGATTTTTTTGAAATATATCTTCCTATTACTAATACTATTATTCGATTTGAATAATATTCTTGGCTATTAAGGTTATCGTTATTCGAAGAAAAACCAAAAAAAATTAAATGATCATCGAATCGAAATAAAATCTAGCCACTTCAAAAAAACAAAAAAAAATCATATCAATAAAAGTGTCTATCGAAACGGAATGCAGTTCGTGGTAGTTGTTTGTTTTGATATTTAAAAAGTTGATTCAAAAATTTTTCAAACAAAATTCAATTGAAATTTTAGAGATTTTCAATGAAAAAGATAATAATAATTTCCATTAAAATTCTTTTTTTTAAAAAAAAAACTTTATGCTCGAAAATCAAGGTTAATTGAACAGGTATTGTGATTAAATAATTTGTGCTGCCATAAATATCTCATCATCCATAGATGTAATTACTGTTAATCAACGATTATTGATGTTTTTTTCTCTTCCAAAATTTTTTATTTCGGTATTGATTGAAAACCTTGAAATACTGGTTGAATTAAAATGAAACAAAAAAATCAAACCAATGGCTTTAGTTTGGTTTCACTTCAAGAATTGGAAGTTTAAGGTTGAAATAATTTAATATTTTTGGTTGTTTTCTGGTTGATGAAAATGATGATGAGTTTTCTGTCTTTCTCTGGTTTATTAATCAGATGGATTTCAGCTCGTTTTTTGTTGTTGTACTTGTTGCTTCGAATCTGAAATAAATGGAGATATAAATTGAATGTATCAGCTTAAACGCACGACCGAATCCGATTACAGATTATTTTATTTTTCTGATTGATTTCGTTTCATTTCATTTTTCAATGAAAAAAACACCATCTTTTTATATTGTTTAGGTTTTTTTCTGATTGTTTGGCTTGGTTTTTTATTCGGAAAGCTTGCTTTGGTTTTAACACCTTCATTATTGTTATTGTTTTAGTGGTTTGTTTGAGATTTCTTTGGAAACCTTTCGGATTAGTTTGATAATTGATTCGATAGACTTTGGTAGACATTTCAATAAACAACGATTCAAAGATTTCTCATTCAGATTTATGTGCTCTCAGAATGGAAATCATTATTATTATTAAAAAAATCTATTGATTGCTGAATGGACGAATGAATGAATGTGCCAGTGTTGTTGTTATCTAATAATGAAAATAAATAAATTATTGTTAAATGAAACGATTGAATGAAAAAAAAACGATTTATCTCTGCTTCACTTGAATTTCTCCTTGAAAGGCATATCAATATCAATAGACTTGTTTGTTTTTCGTTTTTTCTCTCTGTTATCACAGAAAATTCCGTTTCAATTTTTTTTTTTTTTTCAAACAAAAATAGAACACTTGAAATTGTTTGATAGATTTTTCACTGTTAACAAAACAAACTATGATCATCCGTTAGGAAAGGAAAACGGTTCATCAATGAAAACTGATGGCAAACCAATGAAGTCGTCAAAAATGATAACCAGACAAGGAAACACGGATTCTTGATCATTGTTTCTGCCTAATAATGTCAGAATAATGGTGCCAACAATAAGAAGATCTAATAATCAGAAGAATCAGCATTGATTCTCTGATCTGATCGAACCGTGACAGTTAGGTGCCATTGAAAACACACAGAAACATTGGACAATGGAATCACCATCAGAAACCGAACAACAGTGTAGTTTCATTTTCAATAAAGAGCTGGCGCTAGATTCGTTCGTTTTTTTTCCTGTTGTTTCAAAACTTCACTTGAACCATTTTGTTGTGTACGTGATGATCATCGGATTCATGGCGCCGATTCATTTAACCAACATCACTTTACATTACATCTTTTCGAAATGATAAATCATTAACACGAATTCAAAAGTGATGGTGATAATGATGAAAAATATTTTAATGAAACTCCGAGGCTTCATCATTTCAATAGCGACGAAAAAGAAAAACCAAAACCAAGTTGTTGGCATTGGCACAAAAAAAAAAAAAACACGAAAAAGCCAAGAGCTCCGTTCTGTGGAGTTCTTTCAATGACATTTACAAAAAAAAGAAGACTTGATGCCAATAACCTTTTGCAAAATATTTTTTTTTTTTTTTTTTGAAACTTTCTGTCTTTCGAAACAACACCAACTGGGTGAAAAGGCATTGTTCGCAAAAGATGGTTTTTATTTCCATTTTCTTCTTCTTCTTCGCAGTTACTGGTCCGTAGGTGTTTTGTTTTTCGAAAATTCGAATAGAAAAGCCCTTTCATTTCATATCGAATCATTATAAAAAAATCCATTTTAACTGCCATCTGTTGTGGGCTATTTGAAAACAAAAAACTCTGAATTCTAGAACATTGTCAGTGGATGGTGCTTTCGAAATTAACCTAGCCAAATTTTTAATGAAACTTTTATCTTGAATCTTATTCGATTATTTGAAAAAAAGAGAGTTCTTTTGAGTTTCTCTCAGCCAAATGAAATAACCAAATGAATTCATCCAAACTCGAATGAATTTCGCGCCATTCGTAGTTTTTCTAGGTTTATTAACATCTATTATTTGATTTGAGCTACGTAATTTTGGAACAGCTAGTGAAAAAGAATTGGGTTCCAGTTTTTTTTTTTTCATCAGATTCTAATCTACATGATGCCATCTTTAAATTTAAATTAAAACCAAAACTCACACTTGGCTTCATGATGGAAAATAAATAGAAAAAAAAATCACCCGAAGAGTGTTCCAAAATTCAAATTTAAATTTTGAAGATTCTCTTGGTCCAAAAAAATGTCACTTAAATTAATTGTAATTTAGATTAAATTTTTAATAAAAATTAATTTTTTGTTTTTTTTTTTTTCGAAAAGACTTCAAACATCTAGGGACTTTCAGTTTTCATGTTTGCTTGTACCGTTTAAGGAAAAATCTGAAACAATTATGGAACAAAACTGAGACTGAAGTTTTGATAAGATTTTTTTTTCAATCTAGCCTCTAATTTTGATTGAATTTCAGCTTCAGGAGTTGAGCTTTTCATTTTATTTAAAAAAAAAAAAAAAACAAACTTCCCAAGATGATCCATTTGTTTGATAAAATAGAAGAGGTCAGTTTGTTTCTTAAAAAAAAATAAATTTAAAGCCCAAAACACACACACACCGCAAGCATCTTAAGAGATCTAGTTTTTGGATCCTTCCAATGATCCAACAACTCAAAGCTTCAAAAGAGTGAAGAAAAAAAAAAAGATTTATTTCGAATTACTAAATGGTTTGATTTTTTAGTTTTTTTTTTTTTTTTGTTTAGTTTCCAGATGATCAGCCCGATATCTCGATGTTTTTTTTTTTTCTTTGGAATCGTTCGAAACGATGCATCGCGATGCTCAAATTTTTTCAAACAAAATCCAATTCAGGAGAAAGAAAGAAAAAACAAGCGCATATCGTTATTGGTGTCCATTGTGACTTGTTGATATTATCTTTGGATTTGATTTAAATCTTGTTGTTGTTTTTTTTTTTTAATGGTTTTTCTTTGATCTTGCTTTCATCTTAGCTGTTCAAATTCAACATTTTGATTTGTTATGTTCTGCTAATCAGATTGCTCTAATACACACACACACACACACACACACACACACACACACACACACACACACACACACACAGAAACTGTGTTTTTCTATAGCCTTCATGTAATCGAGCTTTTCTCAAGAAGAAATTTTCAAGCCACAAGGCCTTGCCTTGGACCTTGTTGGGGTCTTGCCCTATATATAAAGTCAATCAATGAGTGAGCGAGAGAGAGAGAGAGAGAGAGAGAGAGAGAGAGAGAGAGAGAGAGAGAGAGGTTTTTTGTTATTATTTGAATTTCACAATCACCACAACCACCACCTAAAGACATGATAATCTTTTTTAAATATTTTGGCATATGTTCTATTCTCTCACTGATTGAATGACTAAGCTTTCGTTGAAAGCAACAACAACCAAAAAAATTTGGCGGTATAATAAATCTGGGTACAATAAATCTTTTGGTTGGTTTTGGGTTAGCTTTTTGTTCGCTGAAATCAACGTGTGTGCACCATATGTTTTTCTCTATGTTTTTGCTTGCTGAAGAAAACCAAGAAACATTCGATTTCAAACTCAAATAGAACGAAACTAAACAAAGTTTCTTTCTGTGAAAAAAAAAACCTGTCTTGAGAACTGGCTCGGTTCTGTTCGATTCTTGGATTCTTGGATTCTAGAAAGATACCCAAATAGCTCTAGCTTACGGAATCCATTCCCTTAGAACTCTTGGAGTTTTTTTTTTTCTTTTTCGAGCAACCAAAGTTGATCATTGGTTGGTGTTGGATTCTTCTTGTTATCATCTGAAAATATTCTGAATTTTTTTTTTTTTATACTGGCATTCAACCCTCGATTCAAGCATCTCTCTAAGAAACAGAACAATCAACCGAGTTCAACCATTTTTTTTTCTAGTCATCTTCTTTCTTCATCTTCATCTTCATCATCATGATAAACGTGTGAATGATGGTTGAAGAACGCGTATTAATAATAATACGAAATTTTCCAATTTTTTACAACGAGAGAAGACAGCAGATGATGAACACAAGCAAACAAACCACAAGCATCCCGTTTATTTTATTTTATGTTGGTTGGTTGGTTTGGTTTGGTTTGGTTTGGTTGGTTGCCTTGCATTTCATTCATTCCTTGGCTCTTTCATTCATTTTATGTTCTTCCATTGCTTGCTTGCTTGTTGGCTTGTACGTTTGCTCTCTCATTAACTGTCAAGCGGCAAAAGATCTTGTTTCACGAAACGAAAAATGAAATAGAAAAAACGAAATAGAAAAGTTTTCAATGTGGTTTTCCTCTTCTCAATCGGTTGTTCGTTCGTTTGTTCGTTCGTTCGTTCGTTCGTTCGTTCGTTCGTTCGTTCGTTGTTTGTTCAATTCAATTCTTTATTGTTGAAAAGTGTGTTCAAAATTTTTTATTTGCTTTCCATTTAAAAAAAACAAACAGAAAGTTTTTTTTTTTTTTTGGTGTCCATTCAGTGTTGTTGCGGAAAGGGAAGAATCGGTTTCCGAATCCATCAACGTGACCAATCATTTCAATGACCATTCTTTAACCAGAAGAAAAAGTTGACCAACACAATCCACTGTTGAAAGTGAATCCGTTTTTGTTTTTTTTTGGCTTGAAAAATAAAATCAAAATAATTCTTTTTGGTTTGGCTGTGCAACTCTTTTTTCCAATCTTCTAGTTCTTCAACAAAAAAAAAAAATCATTTGTTTGGTGAAGAGAAAACAAACCAGAAGAAGAAGAACAAAAAGAAATATGGAGATAGCAGTTTCAATAGACAGTTTCGATACCCGTGATTGACAGTTTAATCGAAAAAAAAACCGTTTTTCTCGGGTTTTCGGTTTTCTCGGGTTTTCTGTTTTTCGGTTTTCTCGGGTTTTCTCGGGTTTTCGGTTTCTCCGGTTTTCTGTTTTTTTTTTTTCCAACGGCTTATCAAACCCACAACAATCTTTTGAACAGCTCGTTTTGGTGAATAGCTTCATTCTTCTGTTTCGGAAAAAAAATCTTGAAGCACACCTGAACAGGTAGGTTCCCAAATTTTGAGCATTTTTTTGTTTGTTTGTTTGTTTTTTTTAAACCCCCATTCAGCAGTGTCCGGTTTAAGAATTCGAAAATTTAAAGATTTTTTTTTTTCCAAAGCCAAACTAGCTAAATAATAGGATGATGATAATAACCGATATGACTATTGTAAACATAATCTTTTAAATATTAATAATTCTCGAAACTGAACGAAATAAAACCCGATACCCAAAGCTCTCTCTCTCTCTCTCTCTCTCTCTCTCTCTCCAATTACCCGATCCGATTATTATTATTAACCCGGGAATTAAGCAACGAGTACGGGAAAAAACATATATCAAAAAATGTCACCAGAATATGGTGTGTCATCTCTTCATAATGATGTTATCTATTTTGTTATCTATTATTATTATGATGATGAAGATGATAATGAAAATGAAACCGTAACAAATCGATCAGGCGTTTTTGGTTTTTTTGGGTAGGTTTCGGGTAACTATCTATGTATGCCAACCACAACCAGAGCTTAGAAAAACCCAAAAAAAAAAATAAAAGATGATTTACTATCCGTTTGTTTTTTTCTTTCTGGTTCTCTCGGGTTTTGTTTTTTTTTTTTTTTTCGGGTTCTTGTTTCCAATTGGCATCGCAAACGTTCAATGTTTTCTTTTTTGACATTGTCTGATATTTTTTGTTGTTGTTATCATGGCTGTTAGTTTTCTGGTATTCGGGTATTCGGGTTTTCTAGTATTCGGGTTTTTTTTTTGTCAACTTTAATCTTCTCCTGATCAATGAAAAAAGAATTCGGGTTGAAAGCCTTTTTTTCTCTTGCTGTAATGGAAGAAGAAGAAGAAGAAAATAAACTTTTTTTCATTTAGTTCCCGGGTATTCGGTATTTGGTCAAGCGAGAACTTTTTTTTCTGGTTTTTTCTTAAAACAATTGTTTTGTTGAAAAAACCAGAAAAAAATTTTTTTCTCTGGTTGTGAGAAATTTAAAATGTAACGGCTTTGTCAGTGTTTGTCACCAGTATTCTGGTGTGGTGGTTCTAATGACGCCATTATTTTCTCTCTCTCTCTCTCTCTCTATCTCTTATTGGTCATTCGTAAATGACAGTACACAGTCGACAAACACACACACACACACACACACACACTCGCATCAAATGGAAAAGTTTAAGATTGGCCCGTTGTAAGCTAAAGTCGTCAGCCAAGTCAGATGTTGTACAGTGAAAAAAAAAAATTAAAACTAGAACTAAAGATGGAATATGTCTGAGAAACATGAAACAGATTTTTCTCTTAGTAGAATTTTTTCTTCTTAAATGTTTTCAACCAACCAAACTCAATAAACAAACATTCCCAGCAGCAGCAGCAGCAACAGCAGTAGAAGTAGCCGAACCAAAAACCTAGAGTCCTTCTAGTGTTGAAGTTTTTTTTTTTTTTTTTTCAATTTTCACTTGGAAACTTGGTGTTCGAAATGAACTTTTACGTAAACGAAATTTTATTGTTTACGTGAGAAAAACCAGACCAAACAATCGGTTAGACAGATGGAAAACCCGAACAACCAACGAGACCAAAATTCCGAGAGAGACAATGGAGAATATTCTTGATTGATGAACACAAAACAACTTGAAACAGAAGAAGAAGAAGAAGATTATTAAACAAAACAAAAAACTTCGTTGCATTCAATCAAACACAGCCAACAACAGGCAAGCCAGCTAACCAGCCAGCCAGCCAGCCAGCCAGCCAAACTAAACAAACCCAAACTTCTGGTGATATTTGATGCAAATGATGATTTGGCTGATGTGTGTGTGTGGTGTGCATTTTATGTTTTCAGATGTATTAAATCTTTTTCCTTCAAATTCTCAGTTTGTTGTAGTTTGATGTGCGATGTTTATATTTAAATTCATTCAAATATATTTTGAATGAACTTAAATGATTCTGTAATGGGATTTTCTTAGGAAGCAGAACAAGAAGATGAAGATGAAGACAATGGAATGAATGAATGGAATGAATGAAGACAAATGAAGACAGCCATGATGATGATGAAAGCATCATAATAATAATAATTCAATATGTGATCCCATTAAGAGCTTTTACTTCTGATTGACTTTCTTCAAATTTTTTTTTGGATACTAAATCAAGAAATGACAAGAGTAAACAGCTAAATCAATTCGAATCAACCAAACAACAACAAAAAAAACTAATCTAACTAGCAGGCTATTGATCCTTATTGAAAATCGTAACTAAAAGTTTTTTTTTCCTCAAGAGTTTTGAAGAAGTTTCGATCCAGGAAGATCCAAGAATCGGATATTTAAACAAATGAATGAAATATCTTGAGCAGAGTTTTTTTTTTTTTTTGGTCAAGATGTGTGTTGTTCAAATCTATAGATTGAGTTTTTTTAGGATTTTTAGATTGAAAAAAAAAACGAGATCAAAGACTAGAAGCTTAACCTCGAAGATCCTCGATGACCCTCCATGATCATCATTGGAGGTTGAAAGAGAAAAACTTTCAACTTCGACCTTTTTGAAAAATAAATAAATTTTATTTATTTACCAGTTGACTATGGTAGCATTATAGCGCCTAGCGGCACACGCTTCGGTGGTTATCATAGCCTAGAATTCTTAGAATTTTTTAGCTTCTCGTTCGCCAAAAACGTTTTGGAGAATGATTTAGAAAATTCGTAGAAACCGTCTATTATTACCCGAACACACACACACACACACACACACAAACAGCGTAACTTTTTTGTTCACTACATCCATGAAAAAAACAACTTATGTTATGTACGGCCGAGTTCGATTCAGGCCTTGTGATGAACTGAACTAAAAAAAAAAACTAAACTGTCCAACTGTTGTGATCATTATCAAAGTCTATCTCTCTTTCTCTCTTGATCTGTCTCTGTTTTATTTATTGATATGGTTGGGTTAGTTGATTGAAATGTCAAAGTTCATAGCAAATAGAAAAAACATTGCTACGCATTGAGCTTGTTCGTTGGCTTGTTCGCCAGTTTATTTCATTTCATTTCGTTCAATTTAAACTGAAATTTTAACAGAAATTAATATTCACAATTTTTTTTTTTCCATCCTCTTTTCATCTCAATTCTCTTTGTCATCGTCTTCGTCTTCGTCTTCGTCTTCGTCTTTGTCGTCGTCGTCATAATCATCAAATCAACATATCATTCAACCAAAAGCGAACAAGATTCGAGAAATTGGCCGGTTCAATGTCGTTCGTTCGTTCGTTTGCTTGCTTGCTTGCTTGCTTGCTTGTTCGCTGTGTGTCAATCAAGTTGAAAATTGGTGGTGGTGGAAAAGAAAATTCCTAGTAAACTCGAGCCTAGCCTTTTTTTTGTGGTTCGGTTATGTTTAGATGATGATGTTTAAATCAGTCATTAAATGAAAGCGTCATTTTCATTGACAAAAAAAAAACTGAAATGATATGACAAGCTATCCATCCATCCCTCCACCCGAGAGTGAGACCCGAAAAGATTCGGTTCGGCTTTTTTTGTTCGAAACGAATCCACGCCAAACCTCGTTTTGCGCTACTTCTTAAGATGATTGATACAATTTTTTTTTTGTGTGTAGGTTTGAAAACCGATTGGTAAATCCTTTTTTTCCTTTTGAATAAAATTCTTGGAAAGAAAATTTACATAAAGTTTTTTTCTCTTCACGTTCTGATAAACCGGTATTGAACCGGGTGATGGCGGGGGATGTATCTTATCCACAATTTAAAACCAATTTTTTAAAAAAAAATTTTGATTTGCTCCAGTGTTTGAAACCACCACCACCAGTTAAAGGGTTAATTTTTTTTCTCTGTTTACTGAATATTAATTAACCCATTGATGCCATTGATGATTACGGCGAACAACGAGTGGGTTGCTTATCTGCTGGCAAGAGTTTTCGAAAAATTTTTCTACTACCTGAAACTAATTGTGAAACGTTGATTGTTTTTTTTTTCGCTTGTTTTTGATTAAGAAATCACAGGTAAACCTTAAAGGTTTTTTTTTTGCTATTCTGTTATTCGTCTCTCTCTCTCTATCTCAGGTGATTCATACCTGTTAATTGCTTCCATCCATTCACAGGTAGTTTATTTTACAGTTCTTCTTCTCCTATCAAAAGAATCACCATGTTTATGCTTTTTTTTTTTCTTTCTTTGTTCTTCAATGATGACCAAAAACATTACGTATGGTCATCATTCGTTTGGTCATTATTCAGTAACACAGCCTAACATTTTTTTACAACAACACTTCCACAACACACGCAAACAACTTTTCTTTCTAGTCATTTTTAATCATTTGAAAACACTACTGACCAGCTTAAACTAAAATTATTTTTTTTTTTATAACTGTTGGCTAGATTTATTTATTCATTTAGAAAAAAAACAATCTATAATAACCTAAAGAGTTTGGTGCTTTAGTAAAACAACCAGAAAAAACACCGTTAAAAGAGAGAGAGAGAGATTCATTTTTTCAACGGTTGTTTCTACCTGTGTGTGTGTGTGTGTGTGTGTGTACAACACGTAATTATCATTCTGTTCAGGTGCTGCTTGCTGTCTTTTTGGATTGCATTCATTTTGTAATTGTAAGCCATCACCGCCGACGGGCTGTGATTTATTTTTATTCATTTTTCGAATTTGCTTTCCAGCGCTTTAATCCATCATCAAATGCTTGTCAATGCTTGTCAAGCTAAGCTATGGTGGTGGTGGTGGGTGATGATTGTTGTTGATGTACATCTTGATGTTTCCATAGAAAATCCATGAAATCAATGATGTGCAAACAGCAGTGCCCAAGGAAAAAAAAAAAATTATTTTTAAAACAAGACTAACCTATGGTTGATGGCTCAAAGGAATACCCAAAAAGCCTAAGCTTTGGTTATCGTTTGGGGTGGTCAACACAACCTACGCCATAATCTCATAAATGATAAAACTTTTTTCTGTTCTGTGTGTGTGTGTGTGTGTGGTGTGTTGGTGTTTTTATTGAATAGCTCAAGCTGAATGAGCAACATGAGGACGTTATACAAATTTTCAGAATTCTTCCTAAAGCTAAGCTTCGTATCTTCTTGCTCTTTATCTCGCTGTCTTTTTTTTTTTGTTGTTGGATGCCATATAAACTTCAACCAAAAACCAACAAAACAAAACAAAACGATACGATACGATACGATACGATACGATACGATACGATACGATACGATACGATACGATACGATACGATACGATACGATACGATACGATACGATACGATACGATACGATACGAAATCAACAACCTTCATGGGTGATGGAAAACCAACCCATCTGAGGTTTTTTTTTTTCTTTTTGTTTTGTTTTGCCATCTCTGATTTTTTAGTTCAGTCACATTGCCGGTTAACCGCGCGGTTATTCGGGCGTTAATCAAAATTTCAAGCAATAAAAATAACAACAACAACATGAGAATAAAGCTTTGGGCCAACCGATCTAGAGATTGTGAGGATTCTTAACAGAAAAAAAAACCACTAGCAAACCCTCAATACTATGCCTGGGTATATGGGAAACAACAACAAAAAAATCGCGCCTCCATACAAACACTGTGGGATAATAAAAAAAAAAATTTAAATACCAAGACGACCAGGACAACCAGTTTTTTTTTCTCCTCTATGGATGATATCAATATAAAACCGATCAGAAAAAAAACCAGCATTTTCTCAGCCCAAAAAATTTTTTTTATTTTTTCTTCTATTTATCTTTCGTGGTCCCACGGCACGTTAGAAAAACACCAAAAAAAAACAGCAACGCACAACACACAGCGGCAATAAACACATACGATATCAAACTGGAATACCTGATGAAGCTATATGATAGCAATATGATAGCTTAGATTTAAACCATGTCTCACAACATTAATTCCGATTTATGATATACACAAAAAAAAAAAATTCTCTTTGGATTCTCATCTTCATAGGAAAATAATTTCCCTATTAAAACGGTGATTCGGAGCCGTGTTGATGAAATTGGTCTATTTAATTTTTAAAAAAACAATCTAGTGTTTAGATTTGATCACTAATCAAAACGAAAAAATCGAACCAAATCGAATAGAATATCGAATATGATCGATACACGATCGATTCGATTTGATTCATTCCAATCAATCGATTATTTTTTTTTTTATAGAAAGATTAATATTGATGAATGATCGTTGAAATGGTTGGCATGTTTTTTTGTTTGTTTGTTTGTTGTGAAAATTCTCACTTATCACTTTCAGAGCCGTGAATCTTGATCTCCGTGTGTGTGTGTTAGTGCGCGCGCGCTAGAGTGCCAATAGAGTGTTAACAACAGCAAAAAAACTAAACTAACTTTCCATCATTTTTTTTTTTGATTTGATTTGATTTGATTCGATTCGATTTGATTGATGGTAGATTTGATTGATGTGAAAACATCAAACAAATTTTTTTTTAAACAAAAATTGCCGCGCAACGCACACAAACACAAACAAACGTACCGCATTCAAACAAACCGAGGTAACTTAAACTACTCGGAATTTTCACCTTCAATTTTTACACTGAGATTAAACTTTGAAGTAAAAGCGAAAAAAATTTTTTTTTAAAAATCAAAAAACTTTTTCTGATGGTTTTGGCAATGGTCAGTGGTGGCTAGGTCAGTGTTAATTAATTAATTTTTTTTTTCTCGTCAATCAATTATCGGCTAATAAATTTTTATTTATTTTACTTTTTAAATTTATTATAAATAATTCAATTAATTTTATTGAAATCAAATTGATTAAAAGTAATTTTAATCGATTAATTAATTATTTTTTCGTTTTTCGATTATAAGAAAACAAAAAAAAATGGGGTTTTGATAATAAATTATTTCGAGTGTTAATAAGTTTTTTTTTCTATTCGGCGGTTCGTCCGTTTTATTGTTTGATTGAAATCTAAGCGAACGAGAACATTAAAAAACAAAACAAACAAACAAAGCCAAATCGATGCCCACCATCCCTCCCTCCCTCCCCCCTCATTGATTAACACTTCTCATCACTCATCAAGAGTTTTCATCATCAAAAGTTTTTTTTCCTTCACGATTTTTTCGCCAGTTCAACTATTGTTCATGAAACATAAATTCATTGAAACGACTAGTTGAACGAAATTTTCTGAAAAAAAAAAGAAAATTTTCTCCGTTATAGTTGTGGTGATGGGGGTGTGTGTGTGCAGTGTTAACACACACATTTAATTTATTAATTAAATTAAATTAAATTAAATTAAATTAAATTTTGTTTGTTTGTTAGTACTCTTGTTGAGGTAACAACAAAACTTTTTTGTGAATTATTTGACTATTTTTTTTTTTTTTTTTTTTGTTAACCCCTCGACATCCCTTGATAATGAATGTTTTAAGAACGTTTTAAGAATGTTTTATGAACGAAAAAAAAAAAAAACGTATAAGAAGAAGAAGAAGATACTATTTTTGACCAACCATGATTGGTTCCCAATGTGATTTAAATAAAAATACTAACCTATTTTCTTTCTCTCTCTCTATTCAATTCATCATTTGAAACACTTGAAGCAGCAATAGCAAAAGAAGAAGAAGAAACGATCGAAGGAGAAAATGTTTTCGAAAAAAATTTCTACGATCATTGGTGTGACGGCGGTGTGGCAGGCCACTGTACTATTGTTTTGGTTTTCGCTGCTAAACTTTTCGATCATCATGACGGTGTTGAGGCCGAAAATGTTCTTGGTCAGCGGTAGCAGTAACTTACGTGAGTGCTACCCAATGATTCAATGATTTGAGAATGATTCAAAATTTTTACTATAGCTCTGTTGGCCGGTATCCTCCGAACATATC
Source organism: Octodonta nipae (assembly GCA_034190945.1). Taxonomy (NCBI): domain Eukaryota; kingdom Metazoa; phylum Arthropoda; class Insecta; order Coleoptera; family Chrysomelidae; genus Octodonta; species Octodonta nipae. Next base: position 40,413 of record JAVLUE010000312.1, on the reverse strand, counting down.
AAACATCGGCCTGCGATGGAGAGAATCTTCGTATTGAATGTGATTCCCGTACGGTGGTGAGCATTGTGGTAGCACGTTACGGTCAGCCAGTTGCCAACATTGGCCAATGCTCTTCGATGCAACACCTCAAACAATCGAAACCGATTTTGGTTGATGGCAACGAGATCGATGATAATCCGATCCATGAAAACAATCGAAACAATCTTCAATCGGCAACCGAGATGGACAAGTTGAATAGAAGTTTGTCGAAACAGTTGGCCAGTATCTGGTCAGATCGAGCCTGTCCAGATTCTTATTTCCTTCGAGTGAGTTTTTTTCTTTGAAACATTTTTTAGAAAATTTACATTGTTATTTGATTGCTTAAAAGTATAAATTTTTGATGAAAATTGAGCAACTATGCCGTGAACAGCATGACTGTGGTTTGATGATGAACGCCACCAGCTTGGGTCTCGAACAAGATCCCTGTCAGCAAATGGTCAAATTTGCCGAAGTGGCCTACAAATGCCGTCCAAGTGAGAAATTTCAAAATAGTTTTTTGTTAAAATTTTCTTTAAATCCTTCTTGTTCTCAGATACGTTCCGCAACAAGATCGTTTGTGAAGGTAGAAAAATTAATCTTCAATGTGATATAGACGATCGTATTGTCATACTGTTGGCTTCGTTTGGTTCCACTTGGAAAGGTGATCCTCAATGTCCTGGAACTGCCATATCCTCTCTCTATACGGCCACTACCACAGCGAATTTGGCAGCTAACGTTCAAGCAAAAAAAACCAATTCTTCCGAGCCATTTGATTGTCAAGTGAGCTGGGCCACCGAATCGGCGATGAGCAACTGCCATGGGAAGCGAAACTGTACGATTGTGGCCGATTCCAATGCATTTGGGCAGCCGAATTGCCCGGTTCGGCCTGGTTTCTTCTTGAAAATCGTTTACACTTGTATCTCGAAGAAGATGATCAAAAATGATTTGGGTTTTGTCGAGAAGGAACCAGCAAGCTCTACCCAATCGACAAATCTCATTTTATCGATGCCCAATGTCACAACAACAGTGTCGACGTCTTCACAAAAACCAAAGCTCATTGAGGATGGAAGGTCGACAACACCAATAACAATCCGTTTGATAACCAATCAGGATCCAACGGACAGTTTAAATGTAAAAGAAAGTTCGATCGAAGGCAGTTCTTCAATGCCAAAAGTGAACGCTTCAATAAAAAGCAACAGTGCTCGAAATGTGATCAATTCATCATCTTCGTCGTCATCGTCGATATTGGACACCAATCATCTGATGATGGACTCTTCATTATCATCATCTGGCGACAAGCACCATCATCATCTTCGTTCGAAACATCAAAACGTTTTCTATTCGAGTAACAAACATTTCGAAAAAAATGGGTTCGATCAACACGTCAATTGTACCATGTTGACGAGACAGATGAAAGTGATCGGCTTTGTGTCCGATTGGATCTCAACCATAACATTTATTCGAAGTAAGCGATCGATAAACTGATTAATTCTATCATTGATTCGATCATATTGAAAATATCTTAGGAAATCAAGAACGTTTCATTCTCTATCTTCTGGTATCGTTGTTTGCCTCGTTGGTTTGTTTTCTGTTTATTTTGTCGGCTCGTTTGTGGTATCAGAAGGGCGAAGTCATTCGTAAAGTGAGACAAGAGCAAACCTTGGTGGCACCGTTCAACTTTGATGACGACGACGATGATGAAGACGATGACGACGAGGATGAAGAGAATGGAATTTTCGTTCAAACCACTAAACTTGATAATGTTGGTTTGAGTGATCGTGAAACGTTGGCCGACACGACCAAGGTGTCCAAGATCGGCTTAAAAGATTACAAAAGTGAATATGGTGGCTACAGTACGATACGAAGGCCAAACTCTGGCACATTGATGGCCGCTGGTGGAGGTGGTGGTAATGGAATCTCTAGTCTTGAGCCGAGACCATTGTTGTATTCGACATTACGAAAACCTATGAGTAGTAAAATGGCACCACCGTATCATCACCACCATCATCATCATCATCATCCTCATCAACATCATCAAACGTCCCCACAACATCGAGCTAGTAGTGGCTATCGTCACCGTCATCATCATTCTCTATCGAATTCATCATCAACAATGACCACAGTTCTACCAAAAAGTATTCTACGAGACTCTAGTCGTGGTGCCACACCATCCACCACAACAACCACAACGGCCAGTGGTGGCCAACATTCATCCGGTTCGGCATCGAATACAACACCAAACACGATGATGGTCTCCACCATGGTTCAAACTGCCGATTCAAATGTTCCTGATCATCGAAGTTCGACATTATCGTTTCAAAGTCAAAAAATATCGATCATCGATGATTTGATGATGACACCACCGCCACCACCACCACCACATCCACAGATGAAATTTCCAGTGGCCAGCGAGATGATCGGTGCACCAATCACCGTTATCACTGATAATTCATCTCTTCAATTGGCCAATGTATCGTTGTTGAACACTGATCTAACAAAGTATCCGTCCAATTATTCTAATCAAGAAACTTATGCATGCAGACCGCAGCAACCAAAACCAATCTCTTCTGGTCTGATACAACAAACCTTATCCCCATCAGTGGAGAATTCGTCCATCATCAATAATCAACTAGTTTTACAGCCAGTTACCGAAATAGAAACTATCGTTCCAGAGAATTCGTCATCACCTCCACCACCACCTCCTCCACCAAAATGTTATCCAAAAGTTTGAGTAATTTTTTTGTTTAAACCTAACTAAGTTTTTTTTTTTGTTGGTTGCATCTCATCTTGTTATTCAAAGTTTCAAGCATCTCAACTTAATTTTTTTTTTTTTTTTTTGTTAATATTTGAATTAAATCATGAGATAGATGGCTATCTTTAAAGATACACAAAGATCCAATCCATACACCATGGACTGTATCAATGGAAAGCCAGAAATCATTCAAACAACCCACAATCCATTTTATTCAAAAAAAAAAAAAAAAAATGGAGAGGAATTGTCCGGTTAATGCAACAGGTTTTCTCTCTGTTGGATCATGCAATTGGAGAAATCACCGGAATGTTTGATCGTAGCTTGTTTCGTAGCGGTTGTTGGTTAGTTGAAACAGGAGCTTACCGGATTCATTGGTTTGTTTATTTTACTCCAAGAAGAAGGATACACCTTGCTGATTAAACGGGTTGATTGTAAAATTTTTAATTAAAAAAATATTCGAACATTTGTGGACTGAGATTCAGGAAAACAAAGATTTAAAAAAACTAAAATCAAAACTCTTTTTGTTTTTCATTGAATTCATTGGTTTGTTTAATCCTTTTCTCGCTCTTGGGATTTCCGTAGAAAATAGTCTGCCAAAAATTTCAACGGTTTTGGGGGCCGTTTGTCGATCAGTTCGGACAGGCCCATCATCAATGTCAACACGACAGTAGATTCCAAATACTGTCGCACAGGGAGATTAGCCAATTCCGAATCATTGATCAATGATGAGCTGTCTCGGGCGCTAACGAAACTATCTATCAATGGTGATGTATCTGGTTGTTGAGTTTTTCTTTTCTTTCGAGAATCCCATTGGGTGGAGTTTTCAAATTTTCTGGTCGATGATGATGTGGGTACCGTGCTAGGTACCGGAATCATTTCGTCTTCCTATGAGATTGGTTGGAGATAAAAATTTTTTAATGTTTTAAATGAAAAAAAAAACTCACATTGGTTTCCATATTTGAAAGTGGTGAAGTGCTGACAAAAGAAGATTTGTGTTTTAAAACTATATCAATGGCAATCTTTCGAAAATTTGAACTTCATCAATTAATGACTTTGGTTGATAAAAAAGATTTTCAACTCTGACTGAGAAACCACTTGTTTGCCAAAAGTTTTTCAAGAATAAGTTTTAGAAAAAAAATTAATACAACTCAAGTAACGTTTGACTGAAGTTCCCTCCACCATAGGAAGCGTTCGATTTTCTCCGAAACATGAGCTTTTTTTTTGTTCACCTAGATGACAGTGAAACAAAAAAAAAAAAAAAAAAAAGTACTAGCACACATCTATTGGCTAGAAAATGTTTTTGCATAAATATTTCCCGAAATATGATTCGACTTGAATGACATCGATTTGATATTGATACAAATTCTGGTCAAATTTTTTAGCCAAACCATCGCAAATGAACCAGCCAAACACGTGAGTTTACATTCTGATCGCAAAAAAAAACCTTTGATTATAATAATTGAAACTTGTCCACCAATATTCATGATTATAATTTTTTTTTTTTTTTTTTTTTTTTTTGGAAGCACAATTTATTTATTCTTTGAAATTTTGGTAACTCCAACTCGGATTCGAAGTTGAAAATCTTGTTGAGCCAAATTTTTTCGAATTGAATTCATCGATTGTAGGCTAACGCAGTAGTCAAATAGGAAAACATTTTATATTTTGTCAAAGCAGTAAACAGAGTAGTTATATATTATGACGAAGATCATGGGACACTGGTTAAAAAAATTAGAATTGGTTAGAAAAAAAACAATGCATCAATCAAAAAAAAAAAAAAAAAAATCGATTTTCAAAAATAAGGAAACTATGCAATACAACTTAGGACATGCGATCATATTTTATATCAATCGCAAAACAATCAAGATAAGATATTGTCCAAATTGGCATACAACCAACAACCTCGACCTTTTTCAAAAATTCACTTGCCTCTGGGCCCGTTAGATGAGAGTTTTGGTTCTAGGCTAGTCTACATCATTGATGGTTTTGTTTTAATAGTCCAAAACCTAACAAAATGTACAATTCAAAAACAATACAACAACAATGGATTTGAATTCGTTAATTTTGGCTCTGCCGAATTGATGCTGAACTTTACTTTCTTGTTGTTGGTGATTTTGAACAGCTATTTCCACTCTGCTATAGAATGCGCATGTTACGAATAGAATGGAGTGTTGATGTTGTAGAGGCAGAGAACAAATTGAGGAAGAAGAAGAAGAACAAGAAGACAAGAAGCTCTATTTACCTCTACCAGACCTTGTTTCTGCTCAACCCGCATTTTTTTTTTTTTTTTTTTTGTTATTTTTTCTGATTTCATTTAATTTTTTGCATTTTCCCTGGACACTTTTGTTGTTGTTTGGCTTAATTTTTAAAAAATTTTTATCATCATCATCATTAAATTTGTTTGTCCTTACTGTCTGTCTGATTGTTTCTCAACCATACGGAGAAGAAAAAAAAAATATCAAAACAAATGTTTGTATGATTTTCTTCTTGTTTATTTTTCAAAGTTGTCGTTGTTGTTAAAATCGCACAAACGCACATTGATCCAATCATTAATTTAATATTAATTTAAAAAAAAACATAAAAATAACAGTTATTTTTTCTCTAATCAAAATGTAGGTGTCATAATGGTGGGAAATTTTGTGGCGTCGTAAACTTCACATAGTTTTATTTTTGCTGCTGAAAACATTGAAAACTGTTCTTTATTTTTTGTTGTGGTAGGAAAATATTTTCCATCTCGAAGCAGAACAAAAAATTTCTTTTGTACTTGTGATTCAATTTTTTTTGTTTTGTTTTGTTTCTGTTCTCTGGTGTGTCACACTGTGTTTGTGTCCCAATGATTGGAAATTGATTTCGAAAATTATTTCTTCACTATAGTTGTTGGTTCATCATCAATTCACCACATTTATTATCATTGCATTATTCTTAGTGAACCTATTAGAAATTATTGGATTTCATTTTGTTTCGATTTGGTATTATGTTTTGGAAGGTAGTGTTTTCATTTATTTTATTTCATTACAATTATTTGATTTGATGATGATATCAAAGGAGAAGAAGAGAAAATGCATGATCAAACTTTTATCACGTTCATGTCAAAACACCACACCAAAAATATTTTGTTTTGCTTATTTGATATTGAAATCTCCGTCTATTTATCCCTTTGGATTGATCTTCTGAAAATATTTTTTTGCTTCTTTTTCAGTGTCTTTTGATTTAATGCATCATCATTTATTAGTTTTTTTTTTATTTATAAAAATTTCGAATCAAATATTTTGGCGATATGACATGTCAAATGTTTATCATGAATATAAAAATAATCATCATTGGAAAATTGAGATTTTAATTTAGAACAGCAAAAAAAATTGAAACGTTTATTACTATTATTAATAGTCTATTTGTTTAATATTCGTCATGATGAAATGATTTCCATCATCAAGGGATTTCATTTATACCAAAACAAAAAAACAAGAACAACCAACCAACCTTCTTTTCCTCCTGATTAATCAATTTGATTGCAATACGGAATTTCATTAATTCATTGATTGCAGTCAGCGCATTTACTTCGTTTTCAGGTTTCAATTGAAAAATATTTGCTTCTTTCTGTTGTTGTTGTTTTATTTAGAAGAAAAATTTATGACATTAAATTTTTTTTTTTTAATCGATGAACGATTTTGGTTCAAAGTTCGTTCGAGAAAAAAAATCGATTCAATTCGTTCTTGAAATATTTCCAGTTCAATATTGATGATGATGATGTGATAATCCCATGGATTAAACTATTGTTTTAGTTTGGAATTTTTTTTATTATCCACCGAACCTCAATCATTCAACTGATCAGCAAAACTTTTCGTTCGTTTTTTTCTGATTCAAAAGTATATATTGGTTGAATAAGTATGAATCTGATCGGAAACACGCTTCCTTCATTATTCAACTAAATTAATTTGATATTTTTAATGAAACAGATCGATCACTGATTCCAAAAAAAAAGTGTGAGAAAAACCACAATAACTATATTTTTAAATGTTATTTTGTTGTTTTAAAGTACTCTATTTTGTGCCTCTGTTCTATTCGACCAGAAAAATACTACGACAGAACGACTAAAAGTTTCTTCAGGTTTCTATCTTGATAGGGATAGATTCCATCTTATCGAATAGTTTTCGATCATTATTCAACTCCAGTGATCAAGCAACAAACAATCGATCAAATCATGCTTGATCATAATGTTGAAACAAAATCTTTTTTTTTCTGTTTCTGTTGTCGTTTCGAGTGAAATATAGTTCTCGGAAAAAAAAATAGATAGATCGGTACCATAACAAGAGATATCTGATATGACATGTTGTTACTCTCCCCCTCCCCCTACCAAGCCACTCATCACCCTCGTTTCCTATCATTACCATTAGCGACCGATTGATCAGAGAAGAAAATTTAGAAAATTCATTCTCAATACTTGACGAGGTGAAGTGAGGTGAGCGCATGGCACACAACAACCACGAAAACGACAATAGTCGTCACCAAAAGAAAAAGAAAAACAAACCAAATAAATAGGCAAGGATTGATGGTTTGAATTTCGGGTTGATCGTGTGCTATATTCTCTCCATAATCAAGTCACACGCGCCCGCGCGAGCGCCTATTTTTTTTTCTTATTGGTTGCCCTACTCAATTCAATGGAATCATTTTGTGTTGATCTGGCCAGAAACGAATAGTTTGTATATATACGACCACGAATAGAGTGTGTGTGTTTGTGTTTGTGTCTATCTTATTTGCATTGATTGTTCGGTTTGTTTGTTGACTTTTTTTTGGAAATTTTTCCACTTTTTTTATTTCATTTTTTCATATATTTTTTTTTTTTTGGTAGTGTTATCCTAAAAATCCAATTATCATGCATCATACAGATGATGATAGCTACTGTAGAAATTATTCTTTTTTTATTTTTTACCTATGAAACAGCTGAATAATATCTACCCTAAAACATTTGATTATCTAAAAAAAACTTTGATCATCATCATCATCATCATAATAATCGTTGAATAATTTTGAAAACAAAAAATGTTTTCATCTAATGAAATAATTGAATTAATTTGTTGTTGCCTTGTTTACTCCATATACCATGATCAGCTCCAATCGATTTTGTTTTGATCGTTGCATCGAATTTTTCTAGTCCAAAGCTGTCATTGATAGTTCAATTGGTTCTTCTCCGTTTATCCCACTCATCTCTCTTCAAGTATCAATCTGGTCTCTTGTTGTTGTTGTTGTTGTTCGATTCATTTCCAGAATTAAATGATATATTTGTGACAAAATGACAAATGAATCGATTCCGGCTGATAAGGTAATAATAGTTGTTTGGTGTTTATTGTTTTCATTGATGATCAATAATTTTTCTTGTGAAAATTTTAGATTAATTTGCGTCTCATTATGCCAGCCTATGGTGAAGGTGGGAAAGCGAAAGAATTTTTATTTCAGTAAGTCATTGATTCTAATTGAAAACTTTTTTTTTTCTTGGTTGATTGATTGATTGATTGATCTATTTATTACGCTCTAATAGACCTACTGATTCGGCTGCCGATATAGCTCAATACGTTTTCGATCATTGGCCTGATGGTTAGTCAATTATTATTGGTTGTTCTAAATTTTAAAAAAAAATTTTCTTTTTCAACTTTGGTTGTTCTCATCATTATTTTTTTATTTAAAAAAAAAAAAATAATGAACAGAATGGGCCGATCAAGCTGTTCCAAAAGCCGATATTCTCAGATTAATTTTTCAAGGTAGATTTCTGCATGGAAATGTGACGCTAGCAAGTGAGTATTCAATAAATCATTCATTTAAATTATTCATTTTTTTGTTTTGTTTTCTTCTATTTCCAAACAGTTCTTCAATTACCGTTAGGTAAAACGACAGTCATGCATTTAGTTCCCAGGGAACATTTGCCCAAAGTCAATTCGCAAGGTATCATCTTGAATTGTTATTCAAAAAATCTAAGTTGATTTATTTATTTTTTTTTCAAATTTTTCATTTTAGATAACTGCCCAAAAAGCAAGGAAAGAAATGGAGGGTGTTGTAGTTGTATGGCGTCTTGTTCCATCATCTGAGCTAATAAACTTCTCAAAAAGTCTTTTGTTGCCCACCATGATTTCTTCAGTTTTTTTTTCTTCTAATTTTGATTTCTATTCCTATTTGCTAGCCAACCAAGCGTGTTTTGTTCTAATTTAAGTTAGCTTCTTTCTTTCCTTTTTTTGTCAACTGTTTATTATTTTTTGTCAATCAGAGAACAAGAAGAAGGGTACAAACAAACTAAGAAAATGGAAAGCAAAACAAAAATTTGTACATAAAAAATATTCAATTATTTAAAGAAGAACAATAATCGAATAATAATGTTCTTGTTCTATCATTGTACATTTACTTTTGTCATCATATGACATACATATATCAAACACATGACAACAAAATACACACACACACATTCAAAAATGAACCAAACACCAATCAACCAACCAACAAAGTGTGTTTCTCTGTAGAATCTCTAACAAATTTATCAAATTATTATTATTGTACGAACCACATTAATGAATGACAAGTACATTCAAATAAATAAAATTCGAAAAACAAAGCTATAAAAAAATTTTTTTATTTAAATTTTAAAATAATTCTTGTTCATTTTCGTTTTTTTTTTTTATCACCACTCTCAATACATCAGTTTATTATTTTCATCATCATCATCATCATCGGGAAACGCTGATTAAAATTCGACATTCAATGTATGAAGAGAGAGGAAAAAATTTAGAGAATTTCACATTGCAACCGGAGAAACCAGAACACACTGGGACACACACATACCCGATAAACAACCGGGAACCCGAAAAACAGAGCAAAAAAAAAATGAAAAAACCGAAATAAATGAAATTTTAGTTTTTTGATTCCACGATTTCTTCTTGTTCACACGTTACCGATATTATTATATTCGATGTGTGTGTGTGTATTCTCTTGTGCCCTGTGCTATTGTTGTCAGACATGTGAAATATGTGCTCTATTCTCTTCTCCCGGGTCTCTCTTTTTCTCTCTCTCTTTTTGTCATGTTTTCTGTGAAAAAACTCGGGTTCCAAATCATCATCAGAGAAAACTCTACCGATTACAAATCCTTATTCGATTGTTTTTCGATGGTAGTGTTTTGGACAGGAATGAATTACCGTGTTTAGTTGAAAAGTTTTTATTTAATCTCAAAAATTGATTGATCAATCAATTAATCAGTCTGCATAGAGAAGATGGGAATTTACTTGAATTTTTTCTTATCTTCATAATTTTAACGATCTAAAAATATAAATAGATCTTTCAGTTTGGTGTGCGTATGATAACACCTGTGACTGTGTTTGTCTCGTTTGTTGATGATTAAAATTGTGAAAATTTTTAAATCGATGAAAACTTATAAAATGATTTATTTTTTGAGATAATCTTATAGGATCTTGATTTGTTTGCCTATAGTTTTTTTCCACTTTTTTTAGTTATTTTTTTTGCTGGTTTAATAATAATGATAGGTTATGTTGACATAAACGAACTGAAAAAGAAATCTTTCCTTCGCAATAGCCAAAGGTTTTCTATAGTTGAAGTGGCTAAACTGTTTGATCTATTTTCAGAGCTTCAAACGATTCACTATCGAATTCGAAAAAATTGAAAATAGTAAATCGATATTTTCGATTAAAAAATCGTTTTTTTTTAAATTTTTTATTTATCAAAACGTTATATAAATAAAAAGATTTATCAATTTATTAAAATTAGAAAACCTAAAAAAAAAACAACACAAAAATTGATGATGAACTAGATTTTCTAAAAATAGCTTCTTCTTGAATAGATGAAATGATTATTTTTTACACACACAAACACTCGATTAATTAAATTAATTTAATTTAACGTTCTCTATAGTTAAATAATTACAATTTTTAATCTATAGATTTTTAGAGTATAGAATCTACAGTTCTCTTTGTAGCACACTGTAAAAGAAGTTTTTTCTTTCTCTCGTTGTTGAATGACAAGAAAAGAAATCTTTTGATTTGTTAAAATCTTAGTTGAAAGTACGGTTTTATTGCTTACCTGAGAAGATTTATTCTTTATTGTTCACCGTCTGCGTCATTGTGTGTGTGTCTCTCTCTCTCTCTCTCTGTTGAAAGGTTTAGACATTTTTTGTTAAATTTCTTTGATCAAAATATATCGAAATTACATCGAGAGATTATGATAACGGTTCGGTTGATTAACGGTTCGATGGTGATTAACCAACGAACGAAAGAGAAAGAAAACTAAACGGTCTGATCTCAACTGAACTGTTGAACGAACCCTGTTTGTTGTTTTGCTTCATTGATGATGATTATATGAGCTCAATCTACCTCTTTCTGTGTGTGTGTGCGTTTGTGTGGGTAACAAGTGATAATAACGGTTTTGTTTGAAAAAAAAAAACAAACAAGTTAAATTACCCGAATTCTTAATCGGATATTTTCGAACTCGACGCAATCGGTATTTTTTTCGGTTTTTTAATAAATTGGCCATTAGTCTGAAACAACAACAACAAGAAGATTGTGGAAAGATTTTTTTTTTTTTTTTACCTGTGTCATGTTTTTTTTTACAACAAAAACAAGCAGAAAAACCGTTTAATAATAACCGTGTTCGATGTTTGTGGTCATAGACAGGTTAATGGTGAAATAATCGGAAAATAATAATCACAACGCTTCTTCTTATCCTCGGATCGAATAACTAATTAATACCGATTCGAGTGTCTAAACCCTTTTTTCTACCGTTATTTTTTATGATTCGTTTTGTATTGAATTTTTTTTTTTATATTTATTATATGATTCTATTCAGTATCTTATCTTTCATCCACAGTGGCCTGTTTATACTATGTCCAGTATCTTTCTTTTCTTTTTTTTTTTTTTTTAATTTTATTATTGAATTTAAATGAGAAATTTAATTGAAAAAATAAAATCGAGAAAAAAACACTGTTCAAGAGAGGTTTTACTTAGAGTTGTCCAAACGGTAGAAATTTTTTTTGATATGCCATCATCAAGTTGTTTTAAGAGAAAAAAAAACTTTCCTTTCCGCATCGTTGCATCGAAATTGTGAGAAAAGATTTTCGATTCATCTCAACGAAATCAACTGCAACGATGCAAAATTTTCTTCCATAGAAAAAAAAAACTTGGTGAACGTTAAAGAAACCAAACCAGGGAGAAAAACAGAGCACAAACAAACAAACTGCGTTAATTATTTAAGCTGTTTGATTAATCAAGTGAAGAAATGAAATAAAATAAAATAAAATTCCCGTTTCAAAGTTCGAAAATCAAATGAGAGATAGCTCAAGCGTTTCGAACGTTATCTATTTTTTCAAAGTTTTCTTTCCAAGTTTCTAATAAATCTCAAATTTTCGTCGTAGCTAATTAATGGCAATGCTTAATCATCAAAGTGGTGGCAGTTTCTCTCTTAGGAAACAAAAAAAAAAAACAAAAACTGAAAACTAAACTCCGGTTTTTTAAAAATAAAATTTGGCCAAGGCTTCTTCCATGGCTTCCATGGTTGGAGAGAATCGACTGAAACACTTTTTCACTTGACAATGGTGATAATGATTGGCAATCGATGTTTATCGATCATCAGCCACCTCGACAAGACATCAAGATCTTCAAAGATCCTGCAACGATCGATGTGTTATATCGATTGTTTCATTAATTCGATTTCGATTTTGATTTTCTTCTTCTTCTTTCTATTCATTTTATTTAAAAAGTCGTCCAAACAACAGATTATTTTCTACTAATAATAATAAGCCATGAATTAAGCAAACAAGAAACACCAAGTCCAACAAACCTGGCGGTGGCGGCATCGACATCGGTGGCTTTCATTTTCCCAAGCGAAAGAAGAAAAAGAAGATAAAATAGTCGCTGGTCATCTTCTAATATCGGACACTTAAGAAGCGACTATCGCCAAAACGGACCCGTTGCTCTTTTTTATTATCAATTTTTTGTTTTCTTCTTCTTCTTCTTGCCACCCGATGATTATCACATTGATGATCAATCCCTTCGAAACGTTTTGTTCCTTCTAATGATAAATAAAACGAAGAGAAAATTTTTAAGAAAATAAAAAAATAAATTGAAAATCTTTTTTCAAATTTATGGTGAGACGACGCATCAACGCATCGTTCCATTTTTTACTATCAGTTTGGTGTTTCAACAACCTCTCATTGATTCAATTTAATTTTTTCATGTAAAAAAGTGTTTTTTAGTGTTTGTTTATTGCTTGGGGTTTTTTTTTTGTTTCAAAACTTTTTAGATATTTTTTGAATCGATTCTTTTTCGATATTTTTTCATCAACCAAATTCTTCTTCTTGCTAGAATAACCTCTCAAAGCGTTGTTGCTGTTTTTGGATTTTTTTTAAATCTAAAAAAGTTTCAAGATCTAGAACAGTTTCAAGAAGAAAAAAAATGGAGAATGCTCACATTGATTTCACTCCCCCGGATTGTGGGAAGAAAAAGTGGATGATCGATGAGGATATTGTCATTAGTGGTATTGGTGGCCGTTTTCCAGAATCGGATAACATCGATGAATTGGCCGCCAATCTGATGAACAACATCGACATGGTGACTCGTGATGATCGTCGTTGGCCGATTGGTATCCATGACAATCAAGTTTCGCGTATGGGAAAGATCAAAAATCTTCAACACTTTGACAACACCTATTTTTGCACTTTGCCAATCCTGTCCGATTCCATGGAACCTGGTTCGAGAATAATTTTAGAGACGACCTACGAGGCCATAGCTGATGCCGGTTTCTCGCCGCAACAGATTCGTGGATCCAAAACTGGTGTCTATGTTGGAATCAACAGTGTTGGTAAGTTTGGGCATCTCTTCGTTTTGAAACGTTCGTTTCATTCGTCTTGATTATTTCGCTTGTTGATAGCTTCGGCCGAACAGATTCCACAAGATGATTTCAGCGATGTTGGAGCCAAGAATGCGGCCTTCTGGATCTATTATTCATCGAAATGTTTGCTTGCTAATCGTATATCGTTTTTGTTTGATTTCACTGGACCCAGCACCGTCATGGACACCGCTTGCTCTGCTAGTTTGGTAGCCTTGGCTCAAGCCGTTTCTGATATGCGAACTGGAGCTTGCGACATGGCAGTGGTGGCAACCTCCAACATTCTTCTCTCACCATATTCCAACTACATTTTCACATCGTTGGGATTGTTTTCGCACGATGGCAAATGCAAAGTTTTTGACAAAAATGCCGATGGTTTTGTTCGATCCGAAACGGTTGGCTCGTTGTTCTTGATGCGACGTAGCATGGCCAAACGTATCTATGCCACCATTCTGCACGCCAAAACCAACACCGATGGATTCAAAACAGTCGGCCTGTTCGCTCCGTTCTGGCTTCGACAACGTAATTTGATGATCGAAACCTACAAGGAAGCCGGCATCGAACCAGAAGAGATCGACTACTTCGAAGCTCACGGTACTGGAACCAATGTTGGCGATCCTCAAGAAGCGAAAGCCGTTTCGGAGGCTTACTGCAAAAACCGTAAAGTAAATGAACGCAAAAAAGAAGGCAAAACTTGTTCTTTAACATCGAATCTAACGTGAATTTTCATTTTAAAGGAAAAACTTTTGGTTGGAGCGGTCAAAAGTAATCTAGGCCATACTGAAGGTGCATCGGGAATTTGTTCGGTAGCCAAATCAATCATTATTTTTGAGAACAAAACCATTCCGGCAAATTTACACTTTTCCGAAGCCAAACCAGAAATCGAATGCTTGCACAAGACCATCGAACCGGTGGTCAGAAACACTCCATTCAATGGTAAAATAATTGGCGTCAATTCGTTTGGCATTGGTGGAGTGAACGCCCACACCTTGTTGAAAGTGAACGAGAGAGAACTCGAGCCAGATTCTCATGATATCGCCTCTCCCATACCAAGATTGGTGACCGTTTGTGGACGAACTGAAGAGTCGGTCAACTATTTGTTCGATTTTATTGAACAACAACCCGACAAAGTGAACCGACATTTTTTGGCTTTGCTAAACGATTCCATGAAAACGACTTCGATCAAGGGCTCGTCGAATTTTTCGTTTCGCGGTTATATGATCATAGAGAAAACTGGCGACTCTACGACACCGTACAAATATTCGAGGGTTTGCACTCCCACTGGTCAGCAACAGCCATTGTGGTTGGTTTTCTCCGGCATGGGTAGCCAATGGTCAGGCATGGGAAAACAGTTGATGCAATCCATACCATTGTTTGCCGAATCGATTCGAAACAGTGCCCAAACACTGAACCGTTTTGGCATTGATTTGATTCAACTCATCTCAACTGATTCGGAATCGGTTTGGACTGAATGTTCGGTTAATTCGTTTGTCGCTATAACGGCTATGCAGATCGCTTTGTTTGACGTTTTTAAGCAATTGAACTTGAAGATTGATGGAATTATTGGCCATTCGTTTGGCGAGATTGCCTGTGCTTATGCTGATGGTTGTTTGACGGCTGAGCAAACTATTCTCACTTCATACTGGCGTGGTAAAACTGTCGAAGAGTCCAAACAAGATTTGCCAAAAGGTTTGATGGCCGCTGTTGGGTTGAGTGTAGTGGACACTGCCGAAAAATGTCCCGAAGATGTCTACGTTGCTTGCCACAATGGAAACGATTCGGTCACTGTTTCAGGACTCTATGAACCAATGCTCCAGTTCATTGATAAACTTCAATCAGAGAATATTTTCGTACGAAAAGTGGCCGGTGGTCAGTTTCCTTATCACAGTGAACAGATGGAAAGAGTGGCGCCACCACTGTTGGAAAAACTCAAAACAGTGATTGTTGAGCCGAGAAAACGAAGCTCGCGTTGGGTGACCACTTCGGTACCACCAGAACAGATTAATGACAACGATTCCGTCTATGCTAATGGTCAGTTTTTTTCTCGTTCTAAACTTGATTTATTTTGTGAAAAAAAAAAAATCTTTTAGCCGAATATTTCGTCAACAATCTTCAACGCCCGGTTCTGTTTGAAGAAGGAATGGCCCAGATTCCGAAAAAAGCTTTCTGCTTGGAAGTGGCACCGCACAGCCTGTTCAGCTCAATTTTCAAACGTTGCTACAACCAACTCCAGTACCTGAGTTTGATGAAAAAAGACGAAGCCAATCATCTGATTTACTTTCTCTCGTCGATTGGTCAAATCTACTCGCTTGGATTGAATCCTAGCATTGAATGTCTCTATCCGAAAGTGGAGTGGCCAGTGGCTAGGGGAACCCAATCAATCGGGTCGCTGATCAAATGGGATCATAGTCGTGATCATGAACTGAAACGCTACCCGGAGTATCATAATTTTTCGACCGCTTCCAGTTATATCTTCAAATTGTTCATCTACGATTCTGATTGGCGTTTCTTGGAAGACCACACCATCGATGGGCGAATTGTTTTTCCATTGACGGGATACTTGTTGATTGTTTGGCGAGCCATGGCTACCAAAGTTGGACAACCCTGGCACAAAGTTCGAATTCATTTTGAAAACATCAGGTTTGAACATCTTTGGTCGTTGACCTAACCATTTTACTGAATGAATTTTTTAGAATATTCCGGCCAACAATTATCAACGAATCAGGAGGAGTGAAATTTGTGGTTCAGATCATGGATCGAACTGGAGATTTTGTCCTCTCTGAAGGCAACAGTCTGATCTGTACCGGGAAGGTTTCGGTGCCAGACAATGAAAACTCGTTTCTCGAGATGCAACACGAACTGGTCGATATAACAGAGGATGATCTACTGGCCACTGTCAACGATCAACCATCCTCTTCATTCCTCAACAACAAAGACATTTACAAAGAGCTGAGAATCCGAGGCTACGATTATGGCCCGACGTTTCAGGGTTTGCAACGTGCCAACGGTGATGGCAATGATGGTAAACAGAATTTTGATGATCAAATTAATAATCCGGCAATCCTTTAATATTCAATATTTTTTCTCTCGTTGATTAGGTATCGTCCAATGGACTGGACATTGGATCAGTTTTGCCGATTCAGTACTTCACTTGTCTATTCTTTCATTACCATTTCGAGCGTTGTTCGTTCCAGTGGGAATTGATTCGTTGAAATGCGATCCATTTGTGCTGTTCGATTCTATAAAAAAAGCCAAGGATTTGAACCAAGAAGTGATCCAATCTCAAGTCAAGAACAAAGAGCAAATAAAATCCGAGTTCTTCTACTTCCGAGACATGGCCAAAGAAAACGAGATTATCGACAAGGAAGAGATCCAAGATTTTGCCAAAAACGATGATACACTGACATTTGAGATAATGAACTTCACCTTCGAATCGGATAAAGTTCAAACCGAGAAAAAAGTTTTGTTCAATGCAAAATTCGATTTTTCCAATCAATTCTTGGTGAGCAAGGGTATCGAAGTGAAGGGATTGATTCCCATAAATGTTCCACGAAAAACCGATATCGATAATTTGATGTTGGAACGTTCGCTATTCATTCCGTTCAACCAGCAAGAGAACTTTCATATCTATGAAAACTATTCTTTGGATCAGTATGTCCAGCTCTGCTCCGAATTGGTCGATCAAATCGAGGGTAAACTTTCCAGTTTAGCCGTCGATTCCGAAAGAAGAACCGATGAAGAAAAAAAAGACCAATCACTTTTAGCCGAACAGTTGGATAGGTTTCTGTCTCAATGCGACAACAAATCGTTGTTTGCCTATTTGCGAGCACTGAAAGAAACTTGGAACAATCTGAACAATAAACTTCTCCAACAGAAATCGGTGGCAGACCATATTGAAGAACTGGCAGAGCGATTGAGCGAAACCAACATCAACGCTGATTTGCTCAACGACGGAGTTTACGAATTGGAATCGTTTGCTCGTCCCGTGCTGGAGCTTTTCGCTGAGAACAACCAACGCCAGTCCAGTGTAAAAGTTTTGGAGATTTCTCCTTTGAAAAATCTGTTGGCTCTTTCAATCATTAAATGGATCAAAATGAACGTAGTCCATAAGTTTGATTTGAGCTATGTTGCTACACGCCACCAAGAGCTACAGTTTCCCTCGGAGTTGAGTGACCTCAGAACTTTGGAATGGAATATGAAGGATGTCGGATTTCTCGACGATCATCCAGAGGAATACGATTTAATCATAGTGAGGTGTAATAGAAAAACCGAATCCCTGTGGCAAGATCCAGCGAATGTGGCAAAGCTTCTACAAGCTCTCAAGGTATTTACAAATCGAAACTACAAATTCGAACGTTTTATTCTGTTATCTTTATCCTTTTTTAGCCGTCTGGTTATATTTTGCTTGGTTCACGGTCAAGAGTGTGGTTAAAGTTTGAGAAGAAATTACATAAACTTATTGATCAGAAAGAGTTGGCACAACTTGAACAGGATCAAACAGCGTTGGCTGGTTTGAAACAACTGTTGGAAGGTTTGTGTTCCACTGGCCAGCTTTATCCGATCGCCAACAGATGCCACACCGAACTAAGCGCTCAGCTTGTTTTGTACAAAAAACCCTTTTTAAATCCCGACGATGACAGGAATGCGGAAATCTATAACAACCATAACATTCGATCTGTTTATCTGAAATCTGATACTGATTTCGAGTTTTGGTTCAATGATCTTCAATCGGAAATCAAACTTCTAACCGAGGAGAATACCGATTCGAGAATCTGGTTGATCAGCGACTCTCAGAAATCTGGTTTGATTGGATTCGCCAATTGTTTACGTCTCGAGCCGATTGTGGGAACCAGGATTAGAGTGGTTTACGTTCCCGATCTTAAAGACCAAGCGGAATTGTTGAAAGCTTTGATCGAGTTTGATATAGAATCGCCTACCATTCGGCAATTGGTTTTAAAAGATTTGGCTTTCAACATTTACCAGAATGGTCAGTGGGGATCTTATCGGTTTTTGAGTTTGTCAAATCTAGATCAAAAGATCACCACCGAACATGCCTACATCAATCAAAAACATCGTGGTGATCTTTCTAGTCTCGAGTGGTTCGACTCTGATCATAAGTACTTTGTCGAAAAACCACTTTCCATCAATGGAGACAAGCAACTACTGTGCCACATCTATTATTCAGCTCTCAATTTTAAGGATATTGTTCTGGCTTCGGGTAAGATTGTCTCGGGACCCGAGTCAGCTTTGTTTGATTGTATTCTTGGTTTGGAGTTTGCTGGAAGACGAAACGACACTGGCGAACGAATCATGGGAATGGTACCATTCAAAGGTATCGCAACCAGTACTCTGGCTCATAAGGATTTTTTGTGGTCGGTGCCGTACGATTGGTCGTTAGAGGATGCAGCCACAGTTCCAGTTATTTACATTACTGCCTATTATGCGCTAGTGATGCGTGGCCAAATCAAACAGAATGAATCCATTTTGATCCATTCGGCAGCCGGTGGTGTTGGACAAGCGGCCATCACTATTTGCCAACACTATCAATGTGAAATTTTTGTCACCGTTGGAACCGAACAGAAACGCGAATACATTGCCAAAAAGTTCTCGATTCCCGATGATCATATCTTGAACTCTCGGGATGTCACCTTCGAAAGACAAATCAAAACAATCACCAAAGGTCGTGGAGTAGATTTGGTACTTAATTCGTTGGCCGGTGACAAACTACAAGCTTCACTGCGCTGTCTAGCGTTGAATGGACGTTTCTTAGAAATTGGCAAGTACGACATGCAAATGAACAGCACACTGGGAATGTTTGCCTTCTTGAAGAACATCTCGTTTCACGGGGTTTGTTTGGATTCATTTTTCCGTGAGGGTCTCGAGTCACGTCATCTCAAGGAGTTTGTCAACGAAATCACCAAACTAATCAACGATGGAATCACGAAAAAGATTATCCAACCAATCGATCGAACAGTGTTCGAGAAAGAACAGGTGGAGAAAGCTTTCCGTTACATGAGCACTGGGAAGCACATTGGTAAAGTGTTGATACGTATGCGAGACGAGGAACGGCCTCTCCAAAAATCTGTCCTCAAGCCCGAACCGGTTCTGGTGCAGGCTCTCACCCGGACCTGGTTCAATCCTTACAAGGTAGTTAAGCTAATTCGGTAATCATCATCTCAAAGATTTTTCCTTGGTGTTTTAGGTCTATGTGATTGCTGGTGGGCTTGGTGGTGTTGGTTTGGAGCTTGTCTATTGGATGGTGGTGCGTGGAGCTCGGAAGTTTGTTCTGACCTCACGCAGTGGGCTGCGAACGGCCTATCAACGAGTCTTCCTACAGCGTTTCAACATCATCGAAAAGTTTTGTGCCGAATATAAGATTGATTTTCACATCTCCACCAACAATATTGCCGATCGGAAACAATGCGGTTTGTTGATCGACGAAGCTCTCCAACTTGCCGATCAAATTGGTGGCATTTTCAATTTGACTCTGGTTCTGGAGGATGGTCTTTTCGAGAATCAAACCATTGAAAAATTCGATAACGTTTGCCAACCTAAGCTTGTTGGTTTGGCAAACTTGGATGGTGTGTTACGGGAACGCGGGATCCTAGTGGATCACTTTGTAGCTTTCTCTTCATTCGCCGCTGGTCGGGGTAATGAAGGTCAAACCAACTATGGCTATGCCAATAGTGCTATGGAACGTATCCTACAACAACGAAACCAAGATGGCAAGTCTCAAGTTTTTCCTGAGTTTTTATTAAAATTTGAATTTCAAACTATTTCAGGCCTAGCTGGATTGGCTGTTCAGTTTGGAGCGATCGGAGATGTCGGAATTGTGGCCGAAAAGTTTCTGAATGAAGGCAGTGAAGGATCGATGAAATTGTTGTTGGGTCTCAGTTTACAGCGTATCAACTCTTGTCTCGATGTTCTCGATCGTATCCTGCCGATTCGATTCGGAATCTTCTCTTCGTACGTCAAGTACGTACACGATGCCAACAAAACCAGCTCGGACGACGAAGTCCTCAAACAACTGTGCCTACATCTCAACATCGACAAACGACATGAAGACGAATGCCTAGGCGATATAGGACTCGATTCGATGGCTGCCGTAGAGATTCAACAACGATTGGAACGGGATTTCAGCATCAGCCTTTCGTTGGCCGATGTTCGTAAGATTACCGTTAAAGAGTTGAAGAACTTTCGTGACGGGAACAGAAGCAGTCTGAAACAGTATTCGGAGGATATCAAAAAAGCCAAAGCCAATCTATCGAAATTGAGATTTGTGATTCCGAGCACTGAAATCACTCAGCTGAATAGTGTCACCACAGGTAGGCGTCTTGGTTGAAAGGTTTTTAGAATTTCAACTTCCAATTGATTGATTAGGAAAACCAATTTATTGTCTACCACCATTGATTGGTATATTTGATTTGGTCTTGGTTTTGGCCAAAAAAATCGATCGACCTGTGTTTGGCCTGAATTGGACTGCCAAACTCAACACATTGGCTTCATTGAAGGAGATCGTCAGCTACTATCAAAAATTGATCTGTAAATTTGAAGGCGACTCATTGGACGGCACCTATGATCTTATCTCATTGGATTTTGGATCGCTCCTGGCAATGTTGATGTGCAAAAGTAAAAAGATCCACAAACAGTTGAAAATACGACATCTGATCTCGATCGATGTGCTTCCCTTCTCGATGGAGAGCATGACCAATGAGAAAATGTTGAACGATTACAAAGTTCATGTCATGTTCGATTATATCCAGCTCTACATTCCCGAACGTATCTGTGAACAATCCAAGAAAGAGATATTGGAGTTGAATTGCGAGAAAGCTCGCCTAGAGAAGATCATTGAACTATTGAAGAAATGTTGTGGATCGAGTTTGCAGGGACAGGACATGAACGAGATCATATCTAACACCTATGAAAGAGCTTCAATGATGATTCAATATCAGTTCAAATTGCGTAACAAATCGAAAAACACCATTCGACGTTTGGCATTGGCCGTTCTCCGACGTAACAAACAATTGAAACTTGATTACATCAAATTGATTAAGAAAAATGAATCGATCAAAGATTGCGAAAACAAGATTCGAACCATTCTGTTTGATGTGGACAAGTACGAAGAAGAGTTTGCCGATCGCTACCAAACGCACATTCTCAAAGCCAGTCAAGAGGAAACGTTGGCTCAAATCGATTCATCAATCGAGAACGTTCTCACCACCATTCTGAATCGGTTTTCTTAAAATTTTTGGTTTTTCGATTTTTTCTTCTAAACTTCATATCGATTAAAGTTTTTTTTTTTTCTCAAAACAAACAATAACTTTTCATTGATATCATGGTGATCCTGAATTCGAATGGTTTATGATAAAAATTCTAGTTTAAAAACTGATAGCATAAACACACCGATACATCTTGCTTATAATGTTAGGAAAAATCCAGCCAGCCAAAGAGAAAGAGATTTAAAAGAAATTTTAGAAGAAAGTCTTCTTTTTTTTCCCGATATTCTCGAATATCATTATTTCTGGCATTTTTGCATTTGATCGAACTGCCAAAGTGTCTGTGTTTTTTTTTCTTCTTTATTTCTTATATATGCTTGTCCGTATATAAGGATGAATGGAGCAAAAGAAAGTTTGATTTATTTCTACACACACACACACAAGCTTGTATAATACGCCATAATAATAATAATAAACGATCAACAATAATAATGATGATGATAATAATATTCCACAAAAATACTATTACTGTCTTTGTCGTTGTTGTCGTACAATTTGAGACGTTCGAACAATTGGAATTGATCTCGGGCCCAAATACACATGACGCCAAAATAAAACCTACACACACACACACACACACACACACCAACAACAACAACAATAATAATAATAAAGCAAAGAAACTTGCCTTATTTTGAAATGACGCCGTTCTCTATCATTGGATTCAATGTGTTGTTGTTTGATTTCAATATTTATTTCGGGTTCTTCTTTCACTCCGGTTCCGAGAATGATGATGATAGTTTTTTTTTTGCCGGATTCTTTTGGAATCTTATTTTCTTTTGGATCGAGTCGAAATTAATATTTATCTGTTCTGTTCTGTGCTAGGTCTAGAGATGTGAGAAGTCGGAATAGGCTAGGCCCTAATCCAAGTGTTGCATTTTTTTTTTGCTGCTAAATGTTTAAAAAAAAAAAAATCTTTCTTAAGCTAGGCCTACAACTTGTTTCTCTGATGGTGGTTATTCTCTTGATTTGGTCAGTTTTTGTTTTATAAAAGACAAAAGAGAAGGGGAAAAAGAAGGGGAATAACATCAATCCGGGGGGGGTTGAAAAACCCCAGAATATTTACACCAGAAAAAAAAAATGATAATGGATAATCAGATGGCGCAGAATCAATAGCTCCCAATGTTTTGTTCCTTCCCTATATCAGTGTGTACCCGACACGCCACACCACCCCCACCATCATCCTCACAATAGGGTTTTGGAGAGTGGAGGGAAGGGGAGGGGGGGGAGAGATATTCACTCTTTCTCTCGTTTTTCCGTTTGTTTGGTTGGAGTTGGTGTTTGGATGCTGTGGCGCCAAGTAAAACACTGCCTTGGATGTTCTTTCCAGTTGAGGAGAAGAAGATGAAGACGAAGAAGAAGAAGAAGAAGAAAACGAAAACGAAAACGACAAAGAAAAAGACGACTGCGACGACGACTAGAAAAAAAAAAAAAAAAAACCTCAAAACATCCCGAAAAAAAAGAAAGAAAGAAATTACCCGAAATTATATTTGAAATACAACAACCAGCAAATCTAAAAAACCAGCCAACCCGAAAACTGGTTCATTTAAAGTTATTTTGGCCAATCTGAAACTGAAAGTTTTTTTTTTTAGTTCAGTTGATTTTTGACATTTGAACCTGCCAGTCGTCACAACCAGTGAAAGTGTTGTTTTCGGAAATATTTTTTTTGCTCTCCTAAAAAAAAAAAAATTTGTGAATTTTCTTCTTTAATAGACCCGGTGTGGTTTGGTGTTCCAAGCTTTGGTTCCAAATTTTTTTTTTTTTTCTTCAGTGACAACAATTGACTGGTGCCCGGCGTTCTTGGGATTCTCAGCGAAACTCTCCAAAAAAAAAAAACGTTCAACCATACGCAAGCACACAGTGGAAAATCACTAGTTGAATGTGTTTGTTTTTTTTTTTTTTTAGTTTTTCAATGGTTCCATTGAGTCCAATCGATGAATCGATCCAGGAACATTTTTTTTTTTGGAACAAAGTTTCTCTCTCTCTCTCTGTTTCAGGAGTTTTTTCATTAGTTTTTTTTTGAATGGTGCATTTGAATTTGATGGCACTTTTTTTTTTTTTGAACCGGTTGTTACCGGATTTTTATTTAAAATTTTTTCAGCTCAATCGGGAAATGTGATTCCAAATTTTTTTCTTAAAAAAAATAAATGATTCAATAGCTCAATGATTGATTTGTTGAACAAATCCACCAATTACAACCACAACCACAGCTCGCATTAGGACAATTCGCTCAAATTTTTCCATTGAAGGTAAGTGAAAAAAAGGCTAGCCTATTACCGTATTATTTTAATCGGTTTACAATTTCCACAATGATCCAACAATTTTTTTTGCTATTTTGGAACCTTTTTTTTGTTAGAAGAGGAAACAAAAAAAACATACAACATGGATTAATTATTGATAAAATAAAATCAAAGCAAAGCAAAAAAAAACAGTCAAAAACCGAAACAACAAATAATTTATTCATTGGTTGATTTAAATCTTTTTTATAAAAACAATGGATTCTATTTTCTCTTGTTCCATCATTTGGAATTTTGGAACAACATTATCGGATGTTTTCAAATTTCTGTTTCAAAAACCAAATGACTACGAATGGCTTGGTGAAAGAGAAAAAGGGCTTTTGATTTTCATGAAATAAAGGAAAGAAACGTCAATTTTGTAACACAAATTTTAGTTGACCGGTTTGATTCGGGATGTTCGGGTTTTGGCAGGTTAACAACATTTTTTTTTTTTTATCCACGGATTTTAATTATTGAAAGACCAGTTCTGTCCGAAACAAAACCGGGTTCTGTTCATTGTTTGTTTTGGATTCTAATTTAGCAGCAACAACAACAAAAACTCAAGAATCAAATTCAATTTAGTGTTTCTTGTCGTTCCATTTGGAACAACAACATTTTTTGAAAATAATGCTAATTCGGATGTTGAATGAAGAATGTAGCAGCAAACAAAAACAACAACAATAACAACAGCAGCCGAGTGTTAAATAATCAACAACCAGGCTTGTTTGGTTTGGACAAACCCAAATCGATTCTAATTAGAAGGACCCAGAATGGTCCCTTCTCTCTCTCTCTCTCTCTCTCTCTCTCTCTCTCAGTCAATTTGCCTTGAAAATTTGTCTTTGATTCTTTGATCTCGGGGCTGCTGATTAGAAAGCAATACACACACACACACACACACTAGATACGAAATTTGCATTTTAAGAACAAAAAATTTGCAATTGAAAACCAAAAGATGAAGAGGAAGAAGAACCAGTCGGACAATAGCTTTCAGAAAAAAAAAACTTCATTATTGATTATAATTTAATTGAATGGATCGGGTAATGTTGTCTTTTGAAGAAAAAACTTTGGAACCCAACCAGATTGAGATCCAAATCCGATGACCCGGGTTTTGATTTCTCTCTCTCTCTCTCTCTTTCTTTCTTTCTTTCTTTCTTTCTTTCTTTGGTTAAGAGAAGGCAAAGCAAACAATCGATTATTTATTTATCAAACAATCGTGGAACAACGCACAACCAAGGATGATGATGATCCAAAATAATTATCAATGAATAAAGAGGACACATTTTTCTGGTTCATTGAATATCTTTTTTCTTCTTTCAATGAATGAACAAACTGAATAACACGCTGGTTAGCTGGTTTGTTTGTTTGTTTTCTAGTGTTTCAGGATCTAAAAGTGAACAAGAAGCCACATTCTCGTAAAACCTCATTATGTTGGGATGGCAGAAATGTAGCAATCAATCAATCAATCAACTATATTTCATTGAAGAACATTCTAGTATTTTTGAATCTGGTTCTTTCCTTTTTCTGGTTTCTAGAATCTCAATATTAGAATTTCTCTGGTCACTCTGGGAATTTGGGAAATGAAGATAGAGGAGAGAACTTAGGTTCTAGGTCTTGTTAGATTATTCGATCATAGCTTTTTTGTTTCATAATCTACATGATTGTGGAACAAAACCAGTTTTTTCAATTTGGGTTTTTTTTTTCATTAACGTAAGTTTTTGGTAAAAAACTTTTCATTTGTAAAATGATCTTCACTTCTCTCTCTCTCTCTCTCTCTTTTTAGAATTGATTAAAAATTAAAGCTGTTTACAAAAAAAAAAAAAAAAAATCAAGATCAAATTACAGGGTTGTTGATTTCATATTTTGGATTTAGTTTCTGTAACGAATTTGATTCGGGATACTACCAACCAACCAATCAACCAATTGACTTTCTCTTTTTTTTCGAAAATCCTAAAAACACGAACAACACACTCTGGATTCTAATATTCATCGGTTTCCAAAACATTGTTCTAACTTGGGCCTTGCTGTTGGTTGTAGACCCTGTGTCTTGGTGTGTGTGTTTTGGTTTCCAAAGAAAAGATAAGAAACTAGGGTTCATTCATTTATTCTTCTTATTCTCATGGATGTGAATGGTGGTGTTGAAACCACCACCACCACTAATAACAAACAAAAAAAAAAATATTATTTGTTTCAAAACACTAAGAAAAAAATTAGGACCAAGTCAATTCTCTCTTTACTTTTATTGTTACAATTTTTTTTTTTCTGGGTCCGCTTTTCTGGTTGGATTTTTGTTTGGTTTGTTTGTAACAAGTCTCCATTAACAGGGATCTGTCTTCTCAAGATGTGTTTGGTGTGTGTGTGTGTGTGTGTGTGTTGATATAATTTATTATTATTTTATAATATTGTTTCATATTATTAATAATGGCAACACAATAATAATAATATTTTTTCTTTGGGTGAAACGATCTCTATTTTCATCCCATAAACAATTCCTTCATTCATTCACTCTCTCTTTGGCTTTTTCTTTAAGCTGTGTGTCAATTAAAATAAAAATAGAGAACATTCGGGTTTATTTATTGTTTCAGGGCCCTAGAAACCCAAGGCAAGGCAAGACCCTCATCACTAAGAAGAAGAAAAAATAACAGTGTTTGAGGTCATTAAAATGTTCGAAACGGTTGTTTAATGTTGTTGTAACTGTTTTTTCCTCTTGGTATGGAAATAAATTTTATCGAACCAGCTCTCACTTGAAAACCAGTTCAAAAAAACAAAACCAGAATTTTTTCGTTTTTTGGCCGGAACCAAAAACCCGAATCATCACTCTGAAGTGATGATTCGGGTTTGACAGAGAGCTACGAGACAGAGAATACCCGAAAAACAAAAAAAAATCGAATCGGCGATTGCGGACTGGCTGAATGAGAATGAAGTCGGTATTAAAAAATCTCTTTTTGTTCACTCTGCGGGTATTTTCTCGTTATTCAACTCCACATTAATTAAACTCGAAATTTTCGACAATCAAGTTTCATCACTATTCAAGATGGTTTGGTTGATCGAATGGCTTGTTTGCTTGCTTGCTTGCTTGCTTGCTTGCTTGCCTGATTAGCTGGCCCCTTTTTTTTCCCGTCTTTTGTTCGAATGTCTTTTAACAAACCCGGGAAACGTCAGTTTCATTATCTTGATATGTATTCGGGACCAGAGAAACAGGAAAAAAAAAAAAAGAAGAAAGATGTTCAATTAGATTAAACATCATAAGCTTTACATAGTGATAGATTGAACAGTGATCAAGCCTACAAGACAGACAAACATTGCTTGTTCGATCCATTATATTACGGGGCCCACCAAACAAACACACACACAGTGACACAATGGAAACACAATCAAAACAGAAACAGAGCAACGAATCGTATGAAATTCAAAAAAGACTTTCGTCGTCTCTTTCTATTCTCAACCAGAAAAAAAGAAAAAAATTAACTAATTGACAGTAACACATTGACATGATACTTTTTTGGGTTGTTTTTTCTGGTTCATTTCTTCTCATGTATTCTTTTTTTTTTTTTTTTGGCAAACCAGAAAAAAAGAGAGAAGCATGAAATCCATCATAAAAGAATTGTTATGGTGGACCAGCGATCCAAAATCATTCCAGTTCATTAGATTGCCACTAATAATTGTTGAAAACTATTGGAACAAGTTAAGGCTCTTCTTCTTCTTCTTCTAGTTGTTTCAACATTTTATCAATCAAACTACTTTTACTTTTGGGTTTTCAAAGCTAAGAGCTTTTGTTTTTTTTTTTTAAAAAGTTTTTCAAAAAAAAAAACTTCAATTATTAATTAACCAAAGAATGGGATTTTTTTTCTCAATGGATCCACTCGTTTATTCATTCATTTGCAAATATAAACTCTCCACAAAAAAAAAACCCAAACAGGGCCCAAAGAAACTTTTCAATTCCGGCTTGTTGTTGTTGTTTTTTGTTTCTGGTTCACACTTCTGTTGTTTTTTTTTTTCCATTCTTTGTGTGTGTGTGTGTGTGTGTGTGAAACTTGCTTCAATGATTCAACAGTATTATCATTCTATTATTATTCTGGTTGAATCGGAACGTTCGTTTGCTCGTTCGTTCGCTCGCTCACACAAACAGAGTTCTTCAACGTTTTGTTTAGCGTTTTGTTTTAATGCACTTTAATGCAATTTCATAATGATGTTTTTTAATAAAATATAATATATAAACCAAGTTTTCTATTTGCTGGCTTTTTTTTCTAGTTTCTAAAGAAGCTTTCATTTGGGTTCTTTCTCACTGGATTCTTGCTGGGTTCTTTCTCACTGGATTCTTGCTGGGTTCTTTCTCACTGGATTCTTGCTGGGTCCTTTCTGTTTCTCTCTCGCTCTCTCTCTCTCTCTCTCTCGCTTTGGCTTTGATTTTAATCAATCTCTTTCTTTCCTAAATTTCGAATTTTCAAAGCCTAGTTCCATTTCAAAGGAAGAAAAAGTGTTTAAGCTTAAGAGAAACTCTGAATGGAGAAAAAAAAATCGCTTTCTTATCATGATTTTTTTTTTTTCTATTTAAAATTTTCTTCTCAAGTTTGAGCATGCGAAAAAAAAGCTTTGCTCGTTTTTTTTTTTTTTTTTGGATTTTGTTTTTGGATCAAGTGAATCCAATCTCAAAGTTGTTTGAAAATTCTCAATTCCTGTTGCTTGTCTTTGGTCTTTGGAAATCGAGTGTTATTGGATTTATGAGGAGCTTCAGGATGATAGCATTGTTTTTTGTATCCATTTCCATATCATCATTATCATCATGTTAGATGGATGGATATTTGGATATCATCTACTGGTGTTCGATTGAATTCATTTTTATTAGAATATTGGAAGAGAGGAGAGTTGTTTCCATCATCTGATGAATTCTTGCCATGAATTTTATTCGGCTGCCACAGTCTTGTCGTTTTTTTTCTTCTTCTTCTTCTTCTTCTTGAGGCCTAGAAAACACGGGTTTGATCAATCATTTTTCAATTGATGGAATTTTTTTTTTACTTCTTGTTTTGAAGCAAACAACCAGCCAGCCAGCCAGCCAGCCAGCCAGCCAAACGGCGACAATAAAATTTGACAATCAATCAAATCGTTCCAGAGCAGAAAAAAAAAATTAACCACGGAGAAAATCGAAGAAAATTTTCTCCGTGGTTAATTTTTTTTAATGCCATCGAGAGTAAACAAGAAAATAAATAAATAAAAAAAAAAAAAACTCAATAAACAACAAAAACCGGACTGAAGTAATAATAAAAAAAAACGGGTAGCCCGTTTGTGCGAACAAGTTGCTTGCACAGAAAATAAATATGGAATAAACTTGGTTCTACCATTGAGAGAAATACCCAAATTGTCGAATAATTATGCTAGTCAAGACGGAATTCATTTATATTTCCAACTAAAAAACCAGGAGACAAATTCGAGAGAGAAAGAGAGAGAGAGAGAGAGAGAGAAAAAAAAACCTAGAATCCGAGAAATAGAATCCGAGGGTGCCGAGAAAGAGGATTGAAGAAGATGAGAACACTAATTTAATTATGATAAATAATTAAAACAACGAACATTAAAACAGCAATTAGCTTGCTTCAATTGGTTGTTGTTGTTGTTATCATTGTTGATGATGACGATCATCATAATTATCCTCCTCTTCCACCTCCTCCTCTTCCTCTTCCTCTTCCTCTTTTTCTTCCTTCTCCTCCTCCTCTTCCTCTTCCTCTTCCTCTTTTTCTTCCTTCTCCTCCTCCTCTTCCTCTTCCTCTTCCTCTTTTTCTTCCTTCTCCTCCTCCTCTTCCTCCTTTTCCTCCACTTCCTCCTCCTCTTCCTCAATCGATTTATGATGAGAAGCGGATAATTTAGAAAATTCTCGTCTTTTGGATTCTGTATTCTTTTAAATTGAATCAAATGAAAGAAACCGAAGGAATCGAACCGACCAGAACACACACACACAAAGAGGAAACGCATCTCACTTCTAAAAAATCCCGAGATTTTTTCTAAAAAAAAAAAAACTCAAGATTCACATTGAAGAGAAGAATACGAAAAAATACAAAAAAATAAAATAAAATAAATTAATTTCTTATTTGGATGGTTTAATAAAATCTTGGAATCAAAAGGAATTTTTTTTTGTTTCTTTCGTTCCATTTGGAACCGAACCACCATCACCAATAAACAAACAAAGGAGGAAAAATTCTTTACTTCAAATTCACAAGACCACGATTCTATTGTTCTTGTTGACTATGATTCGATTGTAATGTTTTTTTTTTTCTGATCGGAAATCCATGATGATGATCGTTGAGATGTGCTGTGCAATTTACTAGCAAAACAATTGAACGAACGAACAAACAAATGAACCACCGATTTCATTGAATGAGACCTAGATGAACAAAAAAAAAAAAAAAAAAACTGGAACAAAGTTTTTTTTTTTTGTGGATAGAGTTTGATGAGTTTCATATTACACTCACACACACACACACACAGATTGAATAATCTTTTCTCGGGTTCTTCTCGGGTTCTTCTCGGGTCTTCTCGGGTTTTTTCTCGGGTTTTTTTTTTCTCGGGTTCTTTCTCGGATTCCTGGTTCTCTCTTCCAATCACCACAAAACTAACAGGAGTGTGGTAGTGAGGAAAAAAATGATAAACTCAATACGACAGATCGGTACCGAAAACATTAATCTTTTTTGATTGATCGAAATTTTTTTTTTCTGGTTTTTATTTTTTGGGCTGTTATTTATTATTTCATGAAATCATTTTTGTTGTTATTATTATTTTTGCTATTTATTCATTTAATTTGTTTATCTATTTTATTCTATTAAAATTATCATCAAAATGATGATGATGATTCAAATGGAAGAAGATGAAGTTTCAGTTTTTTTTTTTTTTTTTTTTTGTGTAAAAAACTTTCATCTACTTGCTGTGGAGTAGAGTAGAAAGGCTAAAACTTTAAATTAGAAAAAATATTTAATTACTGTTTGATTCATCGATTCAATGATCATCATCATCAACTCTGGGCTTTTCGGGTATTTCAATCAGATCCAAAAACAATTCGAAAAACCCGTTCGTTTTGTTTTTTCAGTTACTGGGTTTTTTCACACTTTTCTCATCGGTTTGTTTGGTGTGTGTGTGTGCGTGTTAAACACCCGAGCCCATTTAACGGTTCTTGGTTTTGGTTCTTGGTTCTTGGTTCTTGGTTCTTGGTTCTTGGTTTTGGTTTGTTTGCTTGTTTCCACATCACTTGGCCTTATCGAATTCTTTTTGATTAATTTTGGAGAAACACTTGTTTGTTAATTATTGTTACAAATGTCCATTGGTTTTATGTTGAGTTCTAGTGATGAGAGAAACAACAACCAGAACCAGAAAAAAAAAAACCCCAAAAGAAAATGCAATTAGATCACGAGCTGTGTTTGTTCCAGTGCTGTTTTCATTCGACAACAGTTCCATCGAAAAACACATTACAAGAACATCAGATGGAAACAACAACCAGAAAATCTAGAAGATCTATCTAGGCCCCCCTCCCCCCAAAAAAAGATTACACTATTCCAATATTTACTCAAAAAAAAAAAAGAAACGAAGAAGAGATTTGATATTTTCTTCTTGAAACACACAACTCTCCGTTACACGGATTGCTCATTTCCAATTTGGAGCAAGCAAGCAAGCGAACGAACAGAAAAAAAAAAAATCTAAAAATGAATTCAAAAAAATTGTATCGATTCGTTTATTTGCTTTGGCCTTTGATGTTGGAACAGTGTTCCAAATGGAACTCTCTCTCTCTCTCTCTCTCTCTCTCTCTCTCTCTCTCTCTCTCTCTCTCTCTCTCTCTCTCTCTCTCTCTCTCTCTCTTTCTCTCTTTGTGATGATTTCTATCTGTTTGTTTTTTTTTTTGAATTGAAAAAAAAACACGAGAAATATTGTCGTATTATTATTATTAAACCTCAGCGTTTTTTATCTCTCTATAGAAAAAGAGAGATGTTAGAGAAGAGAAAAAAAACCGGAAGTTTTCCTCTTTCAATATTCGAAAATGGAAAGATTTTCGAAAGAACAGAAAATTACAGAAAACCTTTTTGTTTGTTTTGATTAGAGAAACTTTCGAAGAAAATTTCTTTCCAAAAAAAAAAAAGAGAAATCTTTCTCTTTGGAATGAATCGTTTTTGTTTTTGGAAAATATAAAATTTTTTTTTTTCATCGATTCTTTTGGTCAGTTGTGGTCAGTCTTGTTTGGAACATTTGTGTGTGTGTGTGTGTGTGTGTGTGTGTGTGTGTGTTTCTTATGGTTCACAGTGAATCAGTGCTTGATGTTCCAGAAAAAAAAAAAGTGAATTTTTTTTTTCCTTATTGAAAAGTTTTCTCATCATAAACTTTTTGTCAAAACCCGAGTTTTTTTTTTGTTTTGGTTTGGTTCGCGGGTCCCGCAACCTAACAACAGATGTTGTCAACAACTTTTGAAACATAACATCTCAAAGTTTGATCAGTGTGTGTGTGTGTTGGTGTGTTTCGGGTTTTATTTAATGATAAAATTAATGATAAATTTGTGCCCAAAAACTAGTGAACAAGCAAAATTTTTCCCTGGATTCTCATCTCTCTAGATTCTAGAGTCTAGAATCTTCGTGTTTTTTTCCAATCTTCACGAAAAACAGGTATATTTTTCAAATAACACCGTGTATTGAAAAAATGTTTCACTGTGTGTGTGTGTGTGTGTGTGTGTGTGTGTGCAGCCAGATAGGCAACGAACCAGATTATTGGATCCTGGGACCGGTTTTAATATAGTATTTTTACTCTAACCCAAAAACAGAAAGTTGGTTCAAGACGGTTGCTGTTCTCTCTTTTTTACAGTTTCTTTCGCTTTGTTTTTTTTTTTTTTTTTTTGGCTTTTCTCCTAATCTCCTAGGTGGTTGTGGAAGTGGAAGGAAGATGGGAAAAAAAAAATCCAGTTTCTAGGGTTTTTTGGATCTTTTTTTTTTTCGTGTTTTCTTTTGTGAAGGGATTTGTTCCAAAAACCGTTAGTCGTTTTGACCAATAGTCTAATGGAGTCTAAGGCTTGATAATCTCATCTTGATGATCTTGCTAAAGCCTAAGGAAACATATTAAAAACCAGGAGCCATTCATTTTGGATTCAGTTCGATCATCGAGCTATTAGTTTTTTTTTTTTTTTTTTTTTTTTGGATGTTTTAAATGAACCAGAGAATTCTTGCTTGGAACCTAAGATTCTTTGTCGTTTTATTCTTCTCGAAAAAAAAACCAAAACAAAGCATCATTGCTGTGTGGGTCTTGTTTGGTTGGTTGGCTGATTAGTTGTCATACAACAACAAAAAAAAAAACACAATGACACCCAAGCAAAAAAAAATCTCAACCAAAAAAACTGGACATCAATTTTTTTTTTTTTGCACAGCAAAACTAGGACCCAAGTTAAAAAAAAAAACTTTCAAACAAGAATAGAATGATCCAACAACCAAACAAACAACAACAAACAAACCAAAGCAATGAAAACGTTCTAGTTGTTTTCAGAAAAATTTTTTCCTTTTTAAAATTAAAGTTAAGATAAATAAATAAATAAATCTTTTTGTTGATTTTAAAGGCTTTTGTTGTTGTTGTTGTTAATTTTTATTTTTTTTTTTAAAAATCTTTAAAGATCCAAGGACCAAATTTTGACCAGTTTTTTTTTTTTTTTTTTTAATATAATGTCGTTTTGTTCTCTCAAATGGAACAACAGAACCCGAATAGTTTCTAATGAAATGATCAATTTGTTTTGTTGTCTTTGGCGGTTAACAGGCGACGGGACACCAATTGAATAAAACAGATGATTCAAGCTTTTTTCTTTTCTTTTATTTGGTCATTTCTTTCGTTTGGTTTAGCTAGAAACACAAAAACTAGAAAACCAAAAAACCCAAAACCAAAACCTAAAAACCAAAAAATAAAAAAATATGAGAATAATTTCTTGATAATTCTGGTTCTGAGAACCTGATCGGCCCTGATCCTAGGACCACAAGAACAAACTCCCAGTACTCTGTTTTCGAGATTAAATGTTCTGAAAAAAAAACTTCTTGGTTGGTTGGTTGGTTGGTTGGTTGGTTGGTTGGTTGGTGGTGGCCAAATAAATATAAATCCCATAAAAAAAAAACAAAACAAAACTTTAATTCGATTTTGAGGAGAACATCAAACCAGAAAGTTTGGTTGGCTAAATTCTTTTCTCGGGTCCCGAGTTTTTTCTTTAGAATTTTTTTTTTTTTTTTTTTTATAGAAAGAGTTCTATTTAATTTTTCTAGTGGATGAACTAGTGACTCAATGTTTTTTTTTTTTGTTGGCAGGTTTGGTAGATTTTGTTAATGATGATCAATTTGAGTGGTGTTTGAGTGGTGTTGGTAATCGAGATAAATTTATTTATTCTTTTTGTTAAAATTCTTTTTTGTTCCAAAATCCCAGAAGACCTAGATGAAGTTTTGGATCAGGATAGTTTCCAAAACATAGTTGCAAAAACATTGGCAACATTGCTTGTTGGCCGTTCCATTTTATTTTCCATCGATTATTGCTGTCACAGCCGTGTGTGTTTGTGTTTGTTTCAGATCAATCAATTTTATTTTATTTTATTTATTTTCCCGGGCTCGGTTTTGGTCGGGTTGTGTTATGCGCGGATACTTTTTTTTTCTCCTTCTTCTTCTGTGTTCTCCTAGATTTAGACATAACAAGGATTTTTTTTTTTTTTTTTCTTCAGATTTCTTTGTTGTTTGCTTGAGCATGTTGATTCATTGCTTCAATGAATTGTTTGAATTTTTCCCGGTTATTTTTTTCTCTGGTGTTGAGGTAAAGAGAAGAGGAGTTGGGATGGAGGGGAGGGAGGGAGGGAGGGAGAGAAGGGGAAAGAGGAAGAAGAATCTAAAAGTTCCCTGAAGAATAATGATAATAGATCGAGAAAGAAGTTCACTTAAATTCAAATTTGGTGCTTTAAAAACAATAACAACAACAACAACAACAACACAGAACATAACAAATGGGAGAATGAACAGCGTCATCATCATCATTTTGGATACTGTTATTCTCGGGTCCCGTTAAATTTCCGATACCGTTATTTTTGTGTTTCGGTTATTTTAGGAGAAAAAAATTTCCTCCTTCACCACCATCTCTCTAAACTCGAATGGTTTCTAGATTCTTTATCGAATCGAACAGAATTCGAGAGATGTTAACAAGAGAAAAGTAACGGTTAAGCCTATTCCGTAAAAAAAAATTGATTGATGGTGTTTTGATTGGATTTGGATTCTTTTTTTTTTTGTTTCCACCCCCAACACTCTCTCTCTCTCCCTTAAATTATTGATCCATTATAAATACTTGTTAATTATAGAAATATTTATTTTTCTTTTACAAAATTGACTGGGAACCGTTAAACCGGTAAACGGATAATAGTCGAGAACCAGTAACTCAGTTGACTCTTCCAGGGATGCTTAGAAAAACTTTTCTATTACAACAAAGTAATCGAAAGTTTGATCAATCAATCAATTAATCAACCAAACCCCGTTCGAATCAATCAACCAAATTTAGATGAATTACAGAATCTTAATCAGAAACAGAACAGCACAGAAACAAAAAACTTTGAATGTTGCATCTTCATTTTGGTTAGGGTTCCAAGAGAGATTCCCAAAATGGATTTTTCAGAATGGTTTTTGGTATCTTTTAGTCGATCAGATCGGGTTTACAAAAAAGTTTTCTTTTTAGTATTTTTTTTTTTTTTAACACTCCAATCAATTTACATTTCTATTTGAGGACATCAGTAATGGAAACATTCATTGGAGTTTTATTGGCATGTACTGATGATGATGATGATCCAAAACGATGATGATGATTCGGGTTGTTGTTCCAAGAAGAAGAAAAAAAAACACATTCATTGATTCAATGATTCAGTTGGTGTTGGTTTTGGTGAGTGAGTGAGTGAGTGTTGAATCAAACGTGACTCGATCGTGTTTCACGTACAACGGCAACGTTTCCATCTTTTTGAATGACTGGCTTGAAGGACCCAGGGTCTTCACTTTCTCTCTCTCTCTCTCTCTCTCTCTCTGTGTCCCTGTTTGTTGATTGATTTTTAATCAAAAAAAACAGAACTCAAAATACAAATAATCTTTTTTTTCTCTCTCTCTTTCTCTCTCTCTCTCTCTCTCTCTCTCTCTCTCTCTCTCTCTCTAGGGTCCCGATTTTTGAGAACCAAAAGATAGAACTGGATGTTCAATTATTTATGATAACAGGAATGAATAATAAATAAATTATTTTATATTTTATTTTTTTTTTCTTGGCGGTGTCATGATATGTTTATACCAATAGTAATTGTTTTTAACAGTTTTTTAATATTATTATGATTGTTGTAATAATTGTAATAAATTTTTTATTTTTTTTTTACAAATCTCAATAATTGTTGTATATAAATGAATCACTATCACTATTACAAAGTAAATGAGAAACAACATTGTTTGTTTCTCAAGTTTTTTTTTTTACAAAAAAGTTGACAAATTTTTGTTGTTCCAAGATTTTTTGTTATTCTTTGGAACAACATTTTCTTGGTTATGATAATAGACTCACCACCATCACCACTCTTGGTTCCCAGAAGGGCGAAAAGAAAAAAAAAACTGTCATAAGAAACATTCCAACAACCAGAATTGGAACCCAAAGAGAGAGAGAGAGAGAGAGAGAGTGAGAGAATAATTTTATTCGATAATTTTGTTGTTGTTTGGATTGTGTTTGTTTTGTTTGTTTTGTTGTTGATTCGAGAATAAATTAGGCTTGAACCAGAAAAGTTGAGAACCCAAAACAAACCAACACAAACCGTGTTTCTCTCTCTCTCTCTGGTATGGGGCCGATTTTTTTGGTTGTGTTAAATAAAGAACGTGATGATGGCTCCAAACCCAAAAAAATATTCAAAAGGTTTTTCTCCTAAAAAAAAATAATAATAAACCATTCTCTTGTGCTGGACACACTAGTATGTCCTAAGCCGGTGTTGACCGATCCAACAAGGGCTGCCCAAAAAAAAGCTTTACATCCACACACACACACACACACATAGAGTATATGAATCATTGAAATTCAATGAACCAAATCGGGGCCAATCGATGGGATAGCTAAATGATTGGTTGGTTGTGTTGTGTTGGACATGTGTAACTGGCCAACACAACACAAACAACCAACCAACAAACTGTGAAGAAAATTTCTTTGAAAAAAAAAAAAAAAATAGAAAAATTCTAAGAAGAAGAAAAACTCTGGAATGCTAGAATTAATTTTTTTGGAACCGTTGTTTTTTTTTTTCTATTGTCTTCGAAATTCAAATTCAATACGTGTCGCTTAGGCAATCAACACACCAAACAAAACGAAAGAAATTATTATTAGATAAAGCCAACACACACCGAATTGGTTGTTTTTTTTTTTTTTGTCAACGTTCGTTCGTTTTTCTTGCTTGTTTGCTGGTCCTAGTTTTTTTTTTTTTTTTGCTAGCCCTGTTTCTTATGTTATTCTGGTTGGTTTTTTTTTCTCCATTGATTTCCTACCAGTATTACCATTATTATCATTTTGGTTAAATTAGGTTTCGATTTGGGTTTGGGCGTTCGATTTGGGTTAGGGTTTTTGGCCCAATTTGTAATGTGTGTGTCTCTCTCTCTCTCTCTCTCTCTCTGCTTGTTTTCTGCCACCAAAGCAAACAATAAATTTCGGGTAATTATTGATTTGTCACGGTTGCTGTTTTTTTTTTTTTTTGAATCGACTATTTCAATATGTTCTCGGGCTCTGTTGACCACAAGGCTCAAGGAATTTTTTTTTTCGCGTTATGATCAACGTGAAACAACTCCTCCTTCAACAAGAACCAGTCCGATGAATAAATTATTTTCTTTAAAAAAAAACTTGAGAAATCTAGAAAATTATTTATTCTGATCCTAATAGAGTTTCTTTAGGTAGTATCCAAACCTATTTGATAACTCTTTGGATCTCTTGTGTTTTTGGGTAGAAAAAACGAAACGAAACCTCCATTCTTTGGTCTCAGATAATAGAGACCAGAGTTTTTTGTTTTTGTTTTTTTTTTTTTTTTTTTGTGAGAACAATATTTCAATTATATTTCAGTTTTAAGCTTCATGATTATCATTATCATTATTATCATTATTATTATGATAAAAAATTACCCAACGAGAAAACTTTCTTCTTTTTCTTCCTCTTTTTTCTTTGTTTTAAACCTAAAAAATGGCAACAATAATGGGCCCACCATACTGAATCAATGAAAAAAATGAGAAACGAATAGGAAATTTTTTTTTGGAAATATAAATACCCGGCAGGAGAAAAAATAAATAACACTCGGGCAGAGAGAGAGAGAATAAATAACACACCGGCAGAAGAAAAAATAATAAACCATACCAGGCAACAGAAGAAAACAGAGACCTAAGTAGAAGAAACAAATACCGGGATGAATACCGTGAGTAGGGAAAGAAAAAAAAATAATAATAACCGAGACAAGAATAACCGAATCAATGGCAATCACAATGCTGATTATAAACTGGCTAATAATAAACTTTTTCTTCTATCCATCCATCCATTCATCCATCTATCCAAACATTCATTCATTGATTCATTCGAATTCTATAAATTGATTCACCTTTTCTTGTTTTTGTTTTCTGGTTTTGTTGTTCCAAATTCTTATTAGTTTTCTTCTCGTTAAAACAGAACAACCAAAATTTTTACTTCCAATTTATTTAATTCAAATAGGATTTTTTTTTTCTAGAAAATAAAAAATCCGATTTTTAGAGTTTTTTTTTTTTCTTCTCTACCCGAATTTTATAATCGGATCAGTGAGTTTTTACGCTCTCTTTCTCTTTTTTTTCATTAATATTACTATTGGAAAACTAGAGTTGACAAAAAGTTGAAACCCAATTCTCTCATGATACAATTGTTTTTTTTTTCCAACCAAACTCAAGAATCAAGTTTCTTGGATCGAATTGGCCCAAATAATGGATCAATGTTGTTTGCTTTTAGTAGGTGAAGTTTTTTCTTGATACTGTTTGTTTCATTTGATTCATTCGGGTTGTTTTTGGATTTTTTTTCCACTTCTCTCATCACTTTGGAAAAAAAACAAGAAAGTTTTTCAATTTTTTTGTGATTATAATCTCTTTCTCGATCCATTTTGTTTTGATCAAAAAAAGAAAAGAAAAAGATTATTCAGATGGACCGAACCCTGGAAACTAGGGCTTGCCTCCGAATTCTACCAAAAACAAAACCGGGAACACAATTCCGGGTTTTTAACAACCAACCAGTGTAAAAGATCAAGCTAGAAATTTGGGTTATTTTCTATTTTCTATTTTTTTTTTTTTTTTTTCATAAAAAGAAATAACGAAGCATTTTAAAATGTGATTGACAGCCATTTTTTGAATTTGATGTTCCTTTTTTTCAGCTCGTATTCAAAGAATTAAAAAGATGCCAGAATTGAATTGAATGTTGAATGAATGTTCAATGAACAGTCATCGCATTAAAAAAATAATTGTATATAATATTTACAAAGAGTAGAAAACAAACAAAACATACAAGACATATAGTGTTGGATAGAAAAGTGAACCAGAAAAAAACCAAGGAAAACCAGAGAACCAGAGAGTACAAGAAGAACCAGAGAGTACCAAGAAGAACCAGAAAACCAAAGCGAACCAAACAAAAATTCTTTTCTGACTTTTGATTTGACCACTTTGTTTTTGTTTCAAATTTAAACGATTTTACACAGATTTTTCACTCTGATCTCTCTTGAGTTTCGTTTTTGGTTTTAACTGAGATTTTTTTTTCTCGGGAAAAGTTTTGAATCAATCGATTTTGGCGAGAGAAAGATCCACCATCGATGATAAATGTCCGGAAAACTTTTTCTCGGGTTTTGGGTTTGATCATCACTATCAATCGATATCAGATGGAAACAACTTCTCTGGTCTGATGTTGACGTGGGTTCCGAGCCCGACCAGCAAAACAATCTGATTTCATGAGGAAAAAGTTTTCCAAATCAAAGTTTTTCCAATGTTCGAGTATGGTATCGAGTCGACCATCGATCTTGATCATCCAAACGAGCAGAGAAACAAACACCCCAAATGAATACCAATGGATTGATGGTTCATTTAAAAAAAAAAAAAAATTTTAAACCAATGAGATAAAAGCCGCAAAAGCCAAATTAGTGTAAATTATTTTTGAAAAAATTGAATTTTTTTTTAAAAAAACTCCAGCTCTAAATTTCATATAATGAAAAATG